>JAVTVY010031134.1:0-12894 GCA_036873755.1 Hanleya hanleyi
AATATGTTTGTCAAATCTAAACAGATACAGTCTAATTCTGTATTGATTACGTGTATGTACTTCCATCAGTCCTGATTTCAGGGACCTCATTTGTTCATTAGAATAATGCATTGCGCTAAAGTCTGTTGCCGGCTTAAGGCCCATTTCCACAGCACGCGTTTTCGCAGTGACAACCACATCCGAAAAATAGCCCTCATGTTATTCAATGGTGTAGTACTCACAGCAAGCGTCAGTCGCGGCGACATCAAAACCACATTTTTGATGCGTGACAAAATTAGAACCAGGTTATTTCAACGCGTTGTCGCTGAAATATCGACCAATCGGAGGGGATAGAAATCATAGGCTCGGCTAGGTTGAGGGGAATCCCTCCCGTTGAATGGCTGGAATGGCGAGTGTGTCAAAATGCGCCAAACTGCAAAAGGTTGTGGAATGCAGTTGTGGTTGTCACGACGCATGCTGTGGAAATGGGCCTTTATGTATATTATATATTTGTAAATTTGTAAATTAGTTCTGGTGATGGTGATTTGCGCTGCAATACTGGCTTTTCCCCACCACATATATTGGCAGGCATGACAAAGTAAAATATTGTTGAATTTTGTAGGCTACATAGCGTTTGTAATTATTTTTCAATTGACAAATATCAAAAATGAATCGAATTACATGACACCATCACATGATAAATTACTGGTATTTAGTATTAATAATGTATGCTGTTTTCATGTATAATTGATATATATTGTAATAACGTATCCCATTATTGGCTCGGTGCTAAGCTGTACATGACTCGCATAAATGGGGCGCGCCAACCAACAGAGGGGACAGCTGTAGTACGAGGTGAAATGGCGCTATAATGTGACATCGCAAATGCATCGTTTTCTCGCAGTCACTCCTTTTACATGTATGACATATAGTTTCTTTTTGTGATGCGTGGCCTTTGGAACGTATAATTAAACGTCTTTTTACCTGATACTAATAGTATAGCTGCACCCTCTGTGGAATTTTGTTTCGGCTAGCAAGCCCCATTGCTGAATTTCATTATCAAAACACTGAGATTGTAAATTTGACTCCTGTGTAATTGTATGCCTCAATTTTAAGGTGTGTAATCAATTATTACATGTACGGTACACCGCAATTTATTCATGGTCAGCAGTGTGGCTTGTATCCATGTGTATATATGTTTACTTTAAATGTAGTTACATTTGACTAAAGCTTCCTGTTTCAAGCGTAAGTTGACACCATTTTTCTTAAAAAAAAAAAATGATACATAGCAAGATAAAAAAAAATCTTTGCCAGTGTCATTCCATACAAAGCTATCAGTTATCAGTGTTAAAATAAAAGGTAAAAATTAATATTATTTAAGAGTTTGACTTTGATTTGAAATTGAAGTAATTAACTTGTCCATCTTGTATGAACCGTTAGTAATGCCTGGCAATTAGCTTTGAAAACATATCTATGAACAAAATATTTGACAATCGGCCTTTTCTGCTAAATTGGACGCAGGAAAGGCCGATTGTCAAATATTTGTCGTGTCATAGATGTTTTCTAAGCTACCTGGCAATCTGTTCATTTTCAACAACAAATTGCAAACATTCGAAAAGCAATCCATCGCCGTGCTTATGCAGGAGTCAGAAGTGAACCCCCCCCAACAACAACAACATCGGGGTTTAGTGGGGACTTAGCAAATGAGAGTTGTTAAAATGCTTCAATGCCCTACCCAAAACATTGAAGTGAATCCCCACCTAAACCTCAACCAAATACAATTTAGGTCCCATCCCTAGGTAGAAGAAGTCTTAACCGAGGACTGAAAACGTGTGAAAACCCCACTCCCTGGGGCGTAAATATGTTGTGAATCCCCAGGTAATCCACCACTAAACTAGCCAAGTTGACATGGCTTCGTTCGTTCCTACTAACGAAGCCATGTCAACTTGCCTACCACTAAACCGGACCCTTGCCCGAGGTTAGGGGGGGAGGGGGGATTTCGTTTGACTCCAGCATTACTCTGATTCATTATCTTGTCCAATATCTGAAAGGAGTATCAGTGTTTCGGTATACCATTAAAATTATGCTCCAATGTACACAACGACTATGCCATGGCTGACTGATTAGTTGATGTTCGGTGTTGCGAAAGTTGCATTCGAAAAAGAAAAAAGAAAAAAAAATACCGGTACCTTGACGATTTGATTTCGGAAAACTGGAAAAGCAACGCCTACATGAAGCAGCGGCGAACAGATACTGTAGCAATTCCAGCTTGCAATATGTGTAGTACTGGAGACGGGACAGACTTCATTTATTGTAATTCACGGATTTCGTTTGACACAGATAGCCACCGACAATCCAACTGCAATCTGCTCGACATTTTGTTTTCGCGCGTGCGCGCAGCGATTTAGAGCAGAAAATCGTATAATGAACCGGGCATCTCCTACACCTAAAAAAAACCTCTCGCGAAGTAGTTCGCCTTGTTTCTCTCATAATTTACCGCAGATTTTATCGTAACAAAGAGGTATATGATAAATATATCATCAGTACACTGTGGTGATCTGTTACCGTGTATCTGCCCTCGTTCGATGAGGCTGCTTGCCGCATCGCCCTCGCCCTGCGGGCTCGGGCGATACGGCAAGCAGCCTCATCGAACTCGGGCAGATACACGGTAACAGATCACCACAGTGTACTGATAATATATTAATATCAAATATCCGATATCTTACCCATGAATGGAAGTATCGATTACAGGAAATAATAATTTCATGAGAGAATGCCGAGATTGTTATTAGTTTATTACTACAAATGATATGAGTATATTTTTAAGGGTGAATTACTCGAAGTTTCATATTTTAAAGATTTAATGTTTTGTTTTTATAAGAAGGTACGATATTCTTTGGTTGCAATTTCACTTTTAGTCATACCTTAGCATCCAACCAGTTGGCGGTTTGTCTCATGAAGATGTAGCACGTGGAAGCATGCTGTACCGAACCACTCGGACACTTGCAGAACGCTGTAAATGGAAACCAATGGTTCTGTATGGCATACCACATGACACGTTAGATTAGTGCGGTACTTTTACCAATATGATAAAAGCTGGATTACCGATGTCGCTGGGTATCGCACCAAAAACCTGTTTGTTTGACCTAGAAATACTATAGCAATATCTGTCACTGAATGTCATCGTATTAAATACGTATGATATTTGTATTTTATAAGACGAACTTCGATGTGTATTTGATGAACCTAAATCCCCACTTAATCATATCACCTTTGTACAATTCGCATCAAGACGCACGAATTGGTATCCCATCAATTTTTGCCGGAATCCGAGTTGTTCATTTCCGCTCAATCCGAATTAGCACGTGCCGCAACATGGAGACAATATGGTGCTCATGTTCTTCGAAGCACTAGTACTATATTCTGTTGAATATCATCGAGATGTTGCGAATGGATTCGTGTTTATTCAGTGCGCATTAACGATGAGAGCCGCTCTTCAGTGATGGACGATATGAGAACACTGTGTCGCTCTGGTTCTTATAACATGAGCTCTGATAACACGAAGAGTGGCTCTGGTGAAGAAACTGTAATCGTATACATGGTATAGGCATGACATGGTCCTAACGATGGTTTATTGTGTACTACAAGCCTGAAGCCCGTCATTCTGACGGGGTTCCCCCTCTTGACCCTCCTCTACCATCTAAGATCTGCCTTAGATCGTACGACAAAGACTTGCTTGAGACAAACAACATGTGCCCTGATAAGACAGCAACTGATAATCATCGACGTCTTGCAAATCGCTCCAATTGGATACCATGCCATATTTCTGTGCGGACAGATACACTTTTACATGCTACATTGGCCCTACACAATGTAAATGTACCTTCCGTGCTTCCGGCCCTATGGTGACTGTTGAGTGCCCTTTCTGCGCTTTTTTTCCTACATGTATGTTTTAAGTCACTCTCCCCTATCCCATAGCTATACTGTCGAAGTTTTTCAAACTTCTGACCAGAAAATCCGTCCCTTCCCTCAAAGAGCGTTTGGGGCTCTATTTCTTTTTGTTTCATGTAGGTCAAATCCATTGACCACATACCTATCCGCACGAACTTTGTCTAAAAATTGTGGCGCTACTGGTCGGATAAAGTTAATGATCCTGGCCCTCATCGGGCGTTAAATGCCCTTTTCTGCTCCCCATTCTCAAATGTTATTATCCCGAGTAAATTTTCGATGCCGACAGAGAGAATCACACAGTTTGCATCACGTATATCTAATATTCCCGTCTCCATGTGAGCGCTAAGTGCACTTTTTGGATTTCTTCATAGTTACCCTGGTGAACTTTCACAGCCTTTTGACCAAGAACAATATCTGTGCCCGATGGCTGTCAGAAGCCCTGTCATTTTCTTCTTTTAGAATATCCACGGTATCTGCAATACTACTCTGACGAAATTTCAAGCAATCATAGGCCTAGACATGTACGGTAAATAAAATTATAGTAAGCTAGTGATGTTTTCAATGGGTATTGTTGGCAATATCGTGATATAACACCCCAATAAAACGTTATCGATTACTCGTCTGTACACTTGTTTGAGTATATATTCCCATCGTCGCTCTATATATTAGGTGTTATCCAGCACCCCAAAACGGAAAATTACATTGGATGTCTATGGGTGTTTTCTTCGTCGGGGTGCTATATAACACCTAATATATAGGGCGTCGCTCTATATATTCGGTGTTATCTAGCACCCCAAAACGGAAAATTGCATTGCTTGTCAATAGGTGTTTTGTCCGTTGGGGTGCTATATAACACCTAATATATAAGGCGCAACTGAGTTGTTGAATGACAAATTTCGAATCACCTCGGCATTTATATAATCTGATTGAAGAATATTCAGAACTGATAAACTTATACATTCAGTGCGATTTGTCCATGAACCTCAGAAGTATATATAGGTCCATTGGTGTGCTGTGTATAACACGAAGTGCGCGTCAGCAAGTGGAGAGCATATTAACAACATTTCCCCTGTTCTTGGCTAGTAGGTGTTCCAGGCAAGGTAATGAATGGCATGCGATGTGTTAATTTCAATATGTGTGAGTTTCTTGCATTTCAGGGTTTGTATTTCGGTTATGTAACATATAGGCCTATCACATTTTACGTTTGTGTGCAGTTCCATGAGGGGCGGCGGAGGTTTAAATCAGTGTGCACGGGCCTTATATGTGAATGGTCAACAAAACTATAAACACTTCCCACCATGTTCAGCTTGGTGCATGGTTTTTTACTGCGTGTTGTGCCGTCACAATTCCTTCTCTTGTTTACCATATGTATAGGACTCCTGTTGTTTTTGGTGCGAATAAACGTAGAAGTGAATTTAAATCATGTGCATATGTCTCTGTGATCTTTAGAAAGCACAATGTCTTTAAGAAGTAAGAAAATCAGGGAAATGTGGGCTCTCATTCAGGATTTGGTTGACGAGGCTTCCCTATGGCCACTTGATATAAGACGGTATTTCTGGCAACAAAACCTGAAACATTTTCAGCGTTATTTGCTGACAACTTTTGCGTACGTGAACGGGCTGGATCCCTTGATATTATTAGAGTGGATTGACTAATTGGGTTTGACTACTGACACAAGACATATTATTATACCTCATGTAAATTCGTAATGTTTTCATTGGTTGACAGCCTGTCACGTGTCATTCTACAAATCGTGATGTTCAGTGATGATGCAGTCATATCTTGCCTTACCGTTGAATAAATGTCATGTACCACGGCAGAGCGTTGGACATGACATTTATTCCACGGCGACATCTGTCGGACCAAGCTAGAGTTGCCTCCCATAGCGCGCGCGCCAACATACTCCCCGAAACGAAGATTGATGTTTATTAGCCCGAAAACATCGGCTAAGGGGTCTATTTTTTTTTTTTTTTTATTGTTGTTGCTGACCCCTTTAGCCCGAATCACATATACAGACCGAAAAGGAAAAAAATAAATAAGACGTCAATCGCTCGAGATCTTCAACTGCACACGGCGTGGGGAATTGAGACAAAGACACGAAAAGCATTTTATCGAATAAATAATATGATTTGGCATCTCCAGAACTTTGATAATCAACTAATGACTCATTCTGTTAGACAAAATCTTCTTCCAAACTCTAATTTTGTCATCTAACTCGTCAAGTTGCCGCCATTATCAGTCTCGTTGAGAGAACGAGATTGTCAACGCGATTGACCTTTCTGACCACGTGACTCGTCCATTTCACCATAGTCAGATCAGAAAGGTCACGATACTAGTGCGCGCGCGCGGCCAAGTCTCGTTGAGCTGTAATCTGAAGAAATGGCGGTAAACATCGAAATCGAGCGTTTATTGTGTTTTCTTCGTCGTCACTAATTTTCTGGAGTCCCAAACAGTCAAAAGAGATGGTACATGGTGAAAGAAGCTCAGGTCGGTCAAACTATATCAAATTGGCATATTTTTTCTCTCCCGTTTCGTTATTTTCGTCAGCGAAAAGTTGCTCTTCGCGACACGAATTTTTTCCTCCAAAATTTAACCCACCCTCGATCTGGGCTGTGATAGGAATGCCACGCCCCCTTACCCTAAATTTACCTATCACAGCCAGAGTTTCTGGGTTAGATGTTTATATGTCGGCCTGATGTGTATACGTCGGCCCGTTGGTGATGGAAATTGGTGAATGTGATTTGATAATTGAACGAAATAAATTTGACATCTTTTGAAAAGGTACGTAAGATCACCGAGAACGTTACTCTCCCAAATTATGCGATTGAGTCGACAAACAAGCCGAGGTCGAACAGTTGATCTTGACACGGTGTTTTGAAATCAACAACGATTCGCGCAGTGTTGAATACGATATGCTTATTTCATCGTACCATCCTCATTCACATGATTATTAAGTCCCATTTTATTCAAATATGACATTCGGTATAATAAAACAACTATTGCATGTTATAGAGTGAGACATCACGATTTGTCAGCTCTCGACAAGTGATGTACAACTCGCGCTGCGCGCTCGTTGTACATCACTGGTCTCGAGCTGACAAACCGTGATGTCCCACTCAATAACATGCAATAATTGTATATTGTATACCTATACCGTGCGTTTGATGAGGGACGTTACCCGCAAGCATACGCTTTCAATATTGCTATGAATGAATGGCAATTGGTTCATGGTGCGCCGAAATTTCCTCCCTCCAGGTATTTTCAATGCATTTATTCCCGTCTTGAAAACGAAATATGAAAAGCGAAGGATTGGGCAGCACATTTGCAGTTAATGTGCAAACCTGTAGCTATATCCAGGCCCTTTTCTGATGTTATTTTCAGTTAGTGTAGAACTAGCCCTAACGCAGATATTCATAAATAATTTGAGAAAAATTAACAATGTTTAGACCATTTTCATGATTTTAACAATGATCATAATAATCCTAGCCAAATTCTGCTCGGTTTGTATCTGAAAGGCGCAGCGTATATATACATCGTCCTCGCTGACGTCTAACAGTCATAGTTATCAAAATTGACCTGTTCAAATGTAATTGATCGCCCCTTTTTTGTAATTTATATATTTTTTTCTTCCTATTCTCAGTTAATTCAAGAGGTCTGAGCAGATACCACTCGGGAATTATGCAGGAATACGACTAACAGATATACTGAAATATAAGTGTTAATGACTTGAACAATCCATGGACTTTTCACAGCCTCTTTTCACACCTGTCTTCCTCGGTGACGTCTAACAGCCATAGTTATCAACATTGACCCGTTCAAATTTTGATCCCTCTTTCTTGTTATTTTTTCTCTTCCTATTCTCTGAATAATTCAAGATGTCTGAGAAGGTGCCACTTGGGAATTATCGAAGACGACTAACAGATAGTGAAACAATAACTGTTAATGACTTCAACAATCCATGGACTTTTCACAGCCTCTTCATGTCGGATGAGAAACAAATAATACGTTGGCTGCGTCACAACAATTTTCTTTCTGATTCTTTTTCATGTCCAACATGCCAATCTCCTTGTTTGGAAAGAATCCGCAGTAGAGCAATTGACGGGTTTGCATGGAGATGTACATCAAATCGAAATCACGAATTTTCAATGAGGAAGTATTCATTTTTCGAAAGAAGTCAATTTACCATACCCGATATTTTCCAATTCATGAAATGTTTCGTTGACGGTCAGTCGCTATTGAAATGTGCAATGAATTCTGGTTTTGATTATAAAAATTCAGCTGTGGATTGGGCCAGTTTTCTTCGAGAATTATTCAAAGAATACGTTTGCACGAAAGTATTTTATATCAAATTTCAGGGATTGGTTGAGATTGATGAATCTCAATTTGGGGAAAAACGCAAGCACCATCGAGGAAATTTACAAACCAGTATGCATATTTGGGTGTTTGGTCTCATAGAAATGGAAACCAACCGGCTTATCCTTTATCCGGTTGACCGACGAGATAAAGACACTCTAACGAATATAATACTTAGACATGTAGAGTTGGGTTCCACCATTTATTCGGATGGGTGGTCGGCTTATTGTACGTTAATGAGTTGGGATACAACCACTTCACGGTAATCCACAAAACCTCATATGTTAAGAAGTACATTAACACCGTCACCCAAGAAGAAGTGGTGGTCCACACTAACACAATTGAGGGGGCGTGGAAACACGCCAAAGACCACTTTCAAAAAATTAATGGCACAAACATTAAAATTTTGAAGACCACCTAGCTGAAATAATGTACCGCAATCACGTCGCCAATGAAAACCGCTACAGAGCTTTCTTTGATCTTCTGCGTTCGCTTTATCCCCTGCACGAAAACGCCGTGTATACATACCGGACCCCAATGTCTGACTCTTGGCAAGTAGAGGAACAACCCGGACTAAACGAAACTGTACATTATGATGGAGCTGATGAAGCGGAATCCGAAGCACCACAACTTGATGAAGGCGAAGTTCACGAATTGGAAGCTGAAGTGGAAGCTGAGGAAACGGGTTCACTACCCGGTACTGCTGCAGAACACCCACGTATTGAGCCAGCTGTACGTGGAAACGAATTTGTTGTGTGCCCCGCCAGACACAGTCCCCTGCCTCTGGACGGCGCTCTTTCAAAAAACATCACGTTAAGGAGAAAGCACCGTCAACCGAAAACTACTACGAAAAGGGTTACAACTAAATACTTCGATGCTTTGAGGTGGTCGTCCTCCGATGACGATTTTAATTAACAACCCTACAAAGAGAATATGTGGTGCAGACGTTTATTTGAAACTACTTCTTTGTTTAATTTTTGCGATATTGACTTCGATGAATTATGGGCATTAATATCACCATTAGGCCTAATTCACGTGGACATTAAACTGAAAGGTGACGGTTGAACTGATGTGACGGCCCAGAGTTGGCATTTTTGTAATAAATGTAATATCATTAATCAATTGATCACTTAAGTTTCCCTTTTTCAAACCGATTCAACATCGGTTAAGTTTAAAACGATAATTATCTAACACCCCATCATTGAAGACGCTTCTCTTGAAATATAACTGATGATAATTTGCCATAACCCTATTCATTACTGAATACATTCTCCGTGTAAGAAACCAGAAATTGTCGAGCACCCCGCATTATCCAGGACCCCGCATTCTCCAGCACCCCAATAAAATTGATCATCTTTACGTTTCTCCCAAAACATATCATGCCCCTTTTTGTACCAATGGTGATCCCCCCAAAAAACCCTTTTGAAGGGGATTTTAGTTAGTATATTTAGTGAAATAATATATATGTATTAGGTGTTATATAGCACCCCAACGTGTCAAACACCCACTGACAGGCAATGCAATTCTCCATTTTGGGGTACCGGATAACGCCTAATACACAGAGCGACGGCATGATACGCGAGTGTAAGTGTACAGGCGAAACTAACCGATAAATTTTTATTGGGTGCTATATCACGATATTGCCAACAAAACTCACCCGAGCCTGACAAGGCCACAAGTAGGACCACAACGAGGGTAGTGTTGGTCATCGCGATCAGCTATATCCAGGTTATTTGCTATTATTCGTCGTAAGATTGCAGAATGACTGTTTCTGCTTTGACTCTTAAATCGACGAAATTATTAACGGACAGAGACATAATCTAGCGTAGGACTATCAGTTACTCTCTTATCAGCGCACATGTTGTTTGTCTCAAGCAAGTCTATAATGATCCCCGGTGAAGTTATTGAGTCGTTAGCTCCTTCGTAGAAGGGTAAAGAATAGGACTTTCCCGCATTAAGGCAATTTTAATGGATCGTTTTAATCTCGTTTTAAACTTTCGTCTTTCAAACTAAGATTATCCATTCATAAGTATGCGTAGATATGAAAGAGAGACAAGCAGACTGTCGTCACGAACCAAGTACCTCGGCCACTGTGTTCAGTAAAAGCGTCCATTGTTCTGGGTTTGAGCATCGTCCCTTTTATTGTTTACTCCAAATACGAACTGCGGAAGCTACATGTATATGTGTTCACCATTTGGGGGTATACGATGGTGTCATAGGAAGTCTCGACAGGAATCTATCATACTCGAACCATATACAGCAATAACCCCGTGTGTATATTCAACTTCATACAAGACTTTATTTGGAAGATATTTCACCCTTTATCTGTGGCCCGCGAACGCAGAAAGAACGAGTGATAAAAGGATTTTCGCAATGGATTACAGGGGCTTAATTTCATAACCCTCTGACCATGTATCGTGAGTCATTTGGATAAATTGAGTTGTCTCGACAAACCCAATTACAAAACAATGAAAAACAGACTGTGGACCCTGCTAACAGTCAGTATGTCTGACAGCAGGAGATATACATGTACTATCTGATACCATCAGAATTCTCTAACTATTAGGAGTGGGTGCTTGTAGATTTCAACAAGGCCGTGCACAAATGTGACAAACAAAGGAAATTCTTCGTATCTCTATCGGTTATGTTTAATGAAAAGGAGCCGTGATCAACCAACAATTGTCCCATCTTCGCTGCTGAAAATAAGAAATGGAAGGTTAGATTCACCGCAAGAAATGATCCATTCATAATCTATATGAGAAAGGCAAAAATTTGAAAATATGCCGGACACTCGTGATAAATGTAATGTAAATAGATGACTGTTACAATATAGTGTAACGCTATCTGGAATGTTCCTTAGAATATTATTATAGCTATAATAATGCAGTCTTTCCAGGACACCAGGCCGAGATATATATATATATTGCGACAAGTTTCAACTCGGGTGGCTTAAATTAAATGTTGAAAATTACCCCCAAATTCTAAGCAAAAAATGAAGAGATTAGGAGTAATCACTGATGATACCTTAAATTGTTAACTGCTACACCTCAATTTGATAATGTTGACCCTGTGAGCACTTGCATATGAAAGCCGGGAAAAAGACCATCTCGCTTTCATTCCCTGTGTGCGATGCAGTGAGGTTACGAAGCGACAGAGCGAGCTAGAGAGCGAGACAAAGGGCGAAGCAGCGAGAGAGCTAGACTAAATTAATTGGCAACCTTGCGTCTCCCCTCCAGCTGGGCTTCCAGACTAACAAACCAACAAAACACCATACTTCCATATGAAAACATAGGATCGTGTTGCTATTTATTCGCGCATGACAAAGCGGTATACGTCACATGTAAAACAATGTACAATACTTCCAAGCATATGTAAACAAACTGCTAGCCAACCGGCCTGTGCACCCAAAGGTGTCTAACGAGCACCCCCGCGCCAAAACCAGAGATAAAAAACAGTCTTAAACCGCATACAAAAACTCTGGAAAGCGTAAGGTGTTACAATGCTACATCCATAAACAGTTTTACTATATAAAACTAAAAAGCGACTTGTCAGGACGCGAAGCAACACTAGACTGGCTTAACATTCCTGCTGCCGCTCAAATCATTACCACTGTCAGCCTCATCCCATTGGTCAGCAGTCTCAGCCAATCGCTACCAGGGAGGCAGTAGTTTCGCTGCTATACGATGTAACGAGCGAAACAATATTATCCGGTACCAGGAGATGTTTTCCCGAGGACATAATGTCAGGTGGGCAGTTCTCGGAGCACTTTCTGGAATAATGAAACAAAGAAGTTAATTTTGATCTTCCTTCATTTGTGTTTGCGTTGTATTTTAGCTACTCCCAGCACGCCTGACCTTAGTCTGGACAGGGTATATACTAACTGCTGGTATATACAAACAGGGAATATCCTTATTATTCCAATCAGATCTGCGAGAAAATCCATTTGCATTTATCTATTAGTGTTATCGGCGAAATGTATAGGAGGGAATAATTTGCTGTTCATTCCCCAACACCTGTTAATATTTGTTGGGAGGTCGAGGTCTCACTTCAAGTTCTTTCGCTGGAGTGTATGAAAACAAAAAATAAATGTATAGTTGGGAAAACGTATCCAATGACAACCAGTGGAATACCATAAGACGTATATAGCACGTCCAATCCGCGCCATCGTTTCACGAAGTGGAAATATATGTTAAAAGCGTACGTATATAAATAGGTGTTATCACGTATTTGAATAGTTCGCAAATAAACTTGTAACACTGGAGATGCGTTCTCTTATTCAGAAAACTACTTTTACTAACACACAGTGTGCCTCTCAAAAATTATTTACTATCTGGTGGTCATATAGCAATGAATATTATACAGTTATGTGATTGCAATGAGTTGAATACGATGTTTTATGGACAATAAAAAAATGCAATAGAGGTGAATATTGGTTTTCTCTGGTCCATAAAACATCGTATTTACAGAAATGGAATGACATAAATGTTTTATTATATGAAACAATCACAACTGGTTGGAATTTGACGTTGAATGTACATATTTATTGAAGAATTATGATTATTCTGAATATTTAGGTAAAGAATATCTCCAGTCGAGTCTGATCATGCATCC
>JAVTVY010031135.1:0-11965 GCA_036873755.1 Hanleya hanleyi
CGAAAATCTCCCATAAATGTTATATTAGTGAAGCCAAAAAAGTATTTCTTTAATTCTGCACAAAAAGCTATGTTCCGTACAGACAAAATATCCAAGCTTTATATTGTTAGCGCTCACAGTCAAAAATAGCGAAAAACAGTATTAGGCTTTCGTCGGTTTTTGGATTTTTCGTACATTTTTTAGCATGGAATTTTATAATATATATAATATATGACACCCTTAACCAAAATAATATTTCAATGTAACATCATGGCAGATACGGTGCCTTTGAAAACACTAGATTCGTTTTGTCATATTTCAGATATATAAAAAGTTCATGCTAAAATGTATTTTAAAAAAAAACAGACGAAAGCTCAATTTCAAACGTCAGTTGACGATGTTTTGTGTCAATTTTGACTCTGAGCATTAACTGTAAACAAACTTGGGTATCTTGTCTGTACGAAACAAAATCAAAGAAATTAATCTTTAGCTTTACTAAAGTAACACCAAAATGAGTTTCTCATATGTTGCCATAAATATTTCTTTATTTACTTATTCATGTTATTAATATTTCTGTATTATTCATGGAAAATCACTGGGATGTGAGCGCTTTCATTTGATTAACTGACAAATATTTAGGTGTATGTTGTGTATATCATTGCAATTCCTGTTTTATGTTACAGGCTTGGAAGAGCGAACCTACTGTGGGCCCACAGCTAATCCACCTGGAATATTTACCTCGGTATTTGTGGACGGTAACTTAAAGCTGGGTCTCCCTGTTATCCAAGATCTTCTTTTCAGCGCTGACTTAGAGGCGGACTTTTTCAAACGTTTTGACGACGTTGACGTTAAAAAGGTGCCTTCTCCTCTTGAACTCCTAAAGACCCTTGTCGAAAATATCAGGGACGCTGTCGTCCGACTACTTGCTTTCGCCGTTCAACAACTAATTAACTTTGTCAACGTCATCGCTCCAGTCATCATTTCCAATATACAGATTTTCCAGCAACATTTACAAGACTTGCTACAGTTGGTGAATCAGTTTTTGAACGGTTTCAATTTAGCGCTGATTCCAGATTTTGCAACCCTGATTCAAAACATCGTCACAAGCGTAAATAATCTTGTGAACGACCTTATCGAATTAGCTGACCAAGTCGGTATGATGTTTGAAACAGCGCTGGATGAATTCATAGAGAGAGCGAAGAATGAGACTGAATTAATCAAAGAAACTGCGCTTGATATGACAAAGTTGTTGTACAACGAAACTGTGGGACTGTTGAAGGGTCCTCAGACCTGGGGTGTTCGAGGTTACTTCTCTTTGACAATTATTGGCATAAAATTCGGGATTGAAGGGGAATTCGTAAAATCAGATGCGCACATTCGACGATGTGGTCGTTTTAGCGAGTTTTTCGAGCATATGAAAGGCGAAGAGGCGTGGCGAGCATTTGGGGTATTAGACGGATATCCCATCAGTCTTGGCAGTGGAGGAAAGTTCTTGAAATTCTTTTCCATTCGTACGGGAGTCGGTATAGAATTCGCCCTCGCAAGTGAAAGTAAGAATTTTGTCTTCCGAGTACACGCTCGATTACACTTCTTTGGTGCCAGGTCATCAGCAGATCTCATCATAAACAATAAAGGTATTCACCTCGTCGCAGAGACTAATATATTCAATATATTCAGAGTGAGGCTGACAGTGAGCGCAACGGTTTTTGTGAATTTGGCAGACTGGTCTCTCAGAGTTCGAGGCGAGTTTTTACCCGGAGGTGGACGCAAAAGGCAAGTACAGAAATCGTTACAGTCAAGTCTCTGGGACGCAGCAAGAGACTTCGTAAACAGACTCGGAGATGAAGCTGTTAAAAGAATAGAAAAGGCTCAAGGGGCACTGGATAAGGTGAAAGGCAAGTTGACAGATGCACAGGATTGGTTAGACAAGAAGAAAGCTGGAGTAGATAAAGCGAATGACGCATTTGATTGGGTAATTGATAAACTGGAAGATGTCAAACGAAAACTTGAGGACGCAAAGGGGCCGTTCGAAAGAGCCTTAGATAAGCTCAAGGCTTTGCAGAAAAGAGTGGATCAGTTATGCAAAATTCGTGACTGTCCTAAGGTTTGCGTTCCTGGCCTCCAATTTAGATGGTGTAAGAAGGGCTGGTTCAAATACCCCTGTTTTAAATTTACAAACTGTATGTTTAAAATACCGAACGTTTTCTGCATTGCTCAAAATGCTTTATGTCACGTTCTAAGAGCAGCGGCATTCCTTGCTTTGGAGGCCGCAAAGATATTTGTTCGCATTCCCATGTTAGCATTAGATGTGGCGAAAGCTGCTGTATCCGTAGCTCAAATTGCAGTCGATAAAGCTCGAGTTGTCCTGGAAGCTGTAAAACTGCTCTTCGACCTTGCGAAGTCTGCACTTGAAGCGGTAAAACTCGGATTTGATGCCGCGAAATTGGCTTTGGAAGCTGTAAAATTTGCTGTTCGTGCTGCACAGTATGCCATTAATTTCATAATCAAATATGGTCTGCAAAGTATCCTGGACGTCGGTGCTTGTGGATTTGAAGTAGAGCTCTCCACACCAGATCTTTTAGAGTTTGAAGTCTTCTGTGATGTTAATCCGTTTAGATTAGGTTGGACGACTGTTCGCTTCCGGCTGAACTTCGGCAATATCATCAGCAGTATATGGAATGCAGCCAAGGCACTGATAAACAAGTTTATGAAATCGATTGAAAATATACTTGGACGACGTAAGAGGGAAATTGATTACGAAATTCTCGGAAGGCTTCACAAAACTCTCCGATTTAGACGACAAGCAGTGAATGGTACAGAATCAGGTCCTGACTTTGATACATTTTTCAACAGTTTGAACGATAGCGACATTCTCACCAATGGTTCCCTAGAAAATGACATCGAGTTCTGGAAAGAACAATGTCGAATTTACGATCCCGTCATGCGTTTCCTTCAGTTTGGTATTGAGACATTGCGAAATGTAACCAGAGAAATAGAATTGGAAATGAAAGAAGTAGAGTACAGGAGAAATGAGGACTTTCATTTATTACATACGATATCTACCTTGACAGTCGAGGACTCCGAGATTGACTTTGACGTCGCACTGGAAGATTTCAATGTATCCAGGGAGGAAGTACTGAATGTAGTGAACAGAGTGAACTCAACTCTTCAGGAAGACGAACTTGTCAAGGAAACCAAAGGCGCAGTGGAATATTCCATCCAAGCCAGCGAAGAAGCAGTCGAAACTGTATCTAATTTCAAGATTCTTCCATTGTGGAAAGCAGAAATGGAAAATGCAGCTATTGCCGCGTTCACTTCTGATGAATGTTCCGGGTTTTACGACTGCGTTATATGGGGCTTCAGCCAGTTATACCAGCTCTTTGATTCCATTGACCCAAGCTTGATTCCGTCGGCTCAGGTAAATCTGCCGCAGCTTGTAAATCTGCCGCAGCTTGAGGAGCTCTATTACAACTTATTTGATAATGACACAAAGTCGTTTATGGAAATCAAAAACATCAGCGACGATTTGATGGACATTATGCGTATGATGAACGCGGATGATATATTTTGCGGAACTGTGCCAAATATCACACAAGGGCCAGAGAGTGTTACGGTGTCTTTGGGAAGTGAGACAGTTTTAAAATGTTTTGCTGATAGTATACCACCCCCAACCTTTTATTGGTACAAAGACGGTGAGATTTACATGGTGGGTGACTCCCTCAGTTCTCTTTCCTTCACAGCTGTGAGCATTGAAGATGCTGGGGAATATGTGTGCTCAGCTGGAAACCATATTGCCAATGCAACCTCAGAACCAGCCTTTCTTTCTGTCGTATACCCTCCAAAATTATCCGCTCTACCTACAAGACTAGAAGTTGTCGTAGGGGATGAAGTAGAAGTCCTTTGTAACGTGACATCAAGCCCTCAATCTACCGTCCAATGGTATACCACGTCAGAATCGGATATCTTCGGCCCTTCAGCCAATTTGCTTCTGTCCGCTGTCCAGGCATCACATGCTGGTATATACAAGTGTGAAGCAACCAATCGATATGGCTCTGCCGTGTCTAATTCAATGATGCTAACAGTTAAAGTTCCTAAGGCACCCTGTCCCAAACTCACCTTCAATCTCGGATACATCATTGGACATGTATCAAGTTCCGATAGGATTAGTACCGTTTTGAACGAGACTCTTCCCGATGAGATGTCACTAAATGCTGCATTATTGAGGACAGTGGAAGTAATTACAGATTCCAAAGAGCAGATGATTATTGTACAAACTGTTATCCAGCCTTCTAGTTTTGACCTCATCACGGTAAAGATTGCTGCCGACTGTTCGGCAACTTCCGAATGCAGCGCAGAGACGTGCGAGGAAATGTTTCGCAACATGTCCGCAACTTTGAATGAGGCGTTAACGAAGATCTGGACCGTCGTTCGATCAGAGAAAGACTTGTTCGTACTAGACGGGAAGGTGTACTATTTCAACCCCTCACAGGTCGATGTCGCTAAGGAGTCCCAAGAATGCCCCGAGGGATATAAAGAGACGAAGCTGCGTGTTTGTGGTAAGTACACCTACGTCATCGACTTTAGTTAAAAGAAGACGGTCGATACAGATGAGAATTTAATATCTATACAGCTATTTGCGCAATAATGTAACCAGCATCTCTCCGAATTAAGAGAGTATTAATGTTGTTATAGTCAGCAGTTCGACTTTGATAGATTTGTGCCTGTCTGATGCGGAACCGTTCAAACAAAAATTGCGCTCAAGGCAGACATGATGATTGGATTTAGTGTTCATTCTAATGTTATAGCATCCATGTTGCTTTGTTCTGTTTTAGTGGAGATTGCGCAAGGATACACTGGTGGTGAACCGAAGAACGACCTCGGGTATACTAAGCCGCTGGGTGGAAATGAAATTCGAACCTAACACAGGCAGTAAGTATATATATATTATATTCAATTGAACTGAATAAACAAGTACACGTAGAACAGGGCCCACACCATTCGTTTCAACAGGATGTCAATTTCAAATAGGAAAAAATCAAAACAAAACATCTGCAATAGGCCGTTCATTAGCCTTTATCGGGGATTGTGAAGATGAATAGACTCCATGATGAAGAAGTCGATGGTCCTGATGGGATAATATTCATCCGCAATAAGGCTCTGTCGTCTTGCCTCCGGGTAGCCGCACCATCGGCAGGCACTCACTCCAAAGCAATCCGGTACTGCGGCAACATCGGTGAATGTCACTTGTTCAGCCTTCCGTTCTATAAATAGAATAGCCAATGGACTTCGTAGAATTACCAGCGTCTGATCCGACATTCATAATTCAGCCTTCGTCCATTAAAGAATATCTGCGTCCATAATCCAAAGATGTATTCCATATAACAATATTAGCACCAAATTCAAAAAGACAATCATAGTATACATAAACATAGGCTAGTTTCCTGCAAGAGAGAAGCGGTCAACAGTTTTCAATGATGCCGGCAAGACATCATGATGTTCCAATAATATCAAATCCGTATCATTAATCCATAATATTGGTTGTAAAGTCGTCATCTAGACATTGATGTATCTCAGTCACGCCTTCATTGTGATTGTTCGTGTGAGCACCATACGGATTTTAAAGTATATGGGTTCAAACGACCCCTAGCCCCGGGTTAAGCGGAATTAGACGCAAGTTACGAAAAGTAATGACCGTCGGCTACCTGTCGTCACGGTGAAGGACGCTGAGTATTAATCAGTGCACCATCATGCGTTGTAGTCAGCCCAAGATCCATGCTACCATATCATTGCATTATACGGCATTATTTAATGCACTATGACGGCATAATCATCAGACTCTTCCGTGATGTTGCACCATAAATGTATATTCATCAACTCTACATCCCAAATTCCCAATACCTACTTTGACATTTTTATATATTTTGGGAGGAACTTAAGCAGGAAGCTTTTTTCTCGTGATGTTCAAGGTTGATTTTACTGCGGAAAAGGACGGAAGTTCAGTGCACTAGAGCATCTATTGTGTTGATTTATTCTTATGTCCATATGAAATATCAAATAAAATACGTTCAATGGCAATTTGAGAGAGATATCAACTACTTTAACAGACATTATATCTTGAAGATATGAATTATCCGCTATGTTCTTGTCACATTATATGCATTGAGACAGTTCAGTTTTAGCGCAGAATGGTAATTAATGCATCGTGCAATATTGAAAAATACACAATTCAAAACAGTTTAGGAACTACTTTCGACTACCTTGGATATTTATTAACACCTTATCCGAAGGATCTCATCTTGATAATTGGTGGAAGAATTTGAATTCGGTATTATTTCATATGATTTATCATCAATCTATGCTAATAGTTGGGGACAGAAAGGCGATCGAATAAAAAGAGATTTTCTCGGAAAATTCTCGAATTTAAAAGCTGTTAGTGATTGGCTGTGACTTGGTAGCCCTTTTTGGGTGTAAAAATGCCACGGTATGCATCTTACAAGTTGTGTTTGCAAGACTGGAAACACGCTGTTGTCTCTTTCTGTCAGAAATGTAGCTACCATCTGTTTTAAGTCCTCAATGTTAACAGCTTTATAGCCGCAAATACACGGCTAATCTGCTCAGATACCAGTAGGTATTACTCGGAGCACAGATCAGGGAACAGAAGTAGATTGTCTGCCGAATTTTAACTAGACTGGAGATCCTTCTGAGATTCACCAACTTTCGAAAGCATACTCAAGAATTCGTCCGTTTAGATAGAAGTGCATTGTTCGGTCAAAGTTTTGAGGATGCACAAACCATTCTGACCGAAACTTTATTTTATCCATGTGAGATGTATTATCTTGGACCGTCAAAGTTTTACACTTTCGTTTGTTTGAACTGTCCATTGATAATCATGACTAACGTGTACCACTTGCGTATAGACCAGTGTATTACATTTAATGTGCATCAGAGAATTGAATGTTTATGATTCGATTAATTATTTATTTCTTCTTGTGTTTCAGACATTTCAGATAAGCTGCCTCTCGAGCTTCGGAAAAGAATTTTAGTTTAACAATTATAGAATAAATATGTAATAGCAAATCCAAATGAAATAATTTATTTGATTTATATATTTTCTGTACTTTAAAAATGAAACAAGCGTTTCAAACGATATTTTTATACCAGTGCTTGAAAAATGAAACAAGCGTTTCATGCGATACCGCAGGCAATACTTTATAAAACATGAGGCACCAGAGGTGCTAGAACCCTTCAGCTCTGTAATATTCTGGGAAAAATTATCAGTTATATCACGAATGTGTGTACATGTGGAAGAGCAGTGTGGTCAACAGTTTATTGAGCTGCCTCACTAAATGCCATATTGTACATGTAAGCAGCGTTTCGTTCGTTTTTTTTTTACATTTTTGCCTCTAAGCGCCCAGTACTATATTTTATAGTAGACGACTGGTTTGTTTAACACTTGGCAATTCAGTTTCCATTAAAGTCTATTATCGTAATTGTCGCCAACCAACGTTTTGAATCTCCAATTATGAAGGCAAACAACAGAGCAGAAGGACGATGGATGCAAGCTACTTTATTCAGAACAGAAACCCAACTAGGCAAGATTTACTGATAATTTTATCCACACAGGCCACTAAAAATCCTCCCTTCCTACCCAGATTTATGCAAAAAAATGATGCTAAACAGGAATTTTTTTTAACCAACCAGCCTAAAGCTTTGCTTATAGTTTCTGCCCCCCCCCCCCCCCGCCTAAGCCCGACGAAGTCCAAGTATGGCTATAGGGTGCCATCGAATATATTTGAAATTCCCTTTGAAAGGCAGTTTCGGTTAGCTTTTATCAAACAGAATAGCTTTGGGACGGTTGAAGAAGTCGGAACCAAAATGATCACGCACGTGGTCGTTGTTGTTGCTGTAAATTGCGCCTGTCGCACTTTCGTTATCAAGTTCGATTTAGACATTTAATTCTCTTTCAGCAGAAACGTCTCATAATTCGTTTATACTTTACATCTGAAGACATAACCCCTAGCAAGTAAGTCGCTAGTTCAATTTAATATGTCACATCAAGAAAACAGACGTACGTCACCTCAAAGTACCGATAAAGATCGACTGCTGGTTGTCACATAAATAAATGAAGTCTGCAATAAGGGTTTTAGCGCGTATGAATACCTGAACTTGCTACTTATATTATAAAGGTTATCAAGACGTGAAAGTGATAAAAATTGCACATTAAGCAATTCCTATAATTAATATCATCACCAACCTTACGTATAACTTGAAAAAAACTTGTGGAGATCAAAACCTTGGACTACCTTGGAATATATTCGCAGGCGGATCAATCCTTGAGAAAAAAAATACGGGTTGGCCATGCATGGGTTATGTCCCCTGGTATTACGTGGAGAGCATTGATCATTCAGAAAAAAGGAAGGATAATTTGGTATTCAGGGACAAAGCGGGCAATATTCCGTTGATATTTTGAAAGCAAAATGGAGAGAAAAGACTGATGAAAAGGGAAACATATGAAACGGGCTGTAGAACTACCTTCAATTATTCCTGGAGCAGTTTTCATTTGGGTTGTATCAGGTGCCTTATTCAGCAAAGACCATTCCATTACCCGAGGGTTCCCGATTGTCAGAATTTGACCAAAGCATAATTCATAATAAAACTTATTATTTAAAAAAAATATATAAAATGATTTCAGTATATCAATAACCCAAAAGATACAAAAGGCACACCTACAAAATACATTCTGGGCTGGATAGAAGTTTTGAGCACCTGCTTTCAGTAGTTTTCAAGATATGGAATGTTAACGAAAATGGTACGGACAGACGGACGGACAGACAGACAGACAGACAGACGCACAGACGGACGGTGACAGACGGGCAGACGGACCCACAACAATACCCTATGCCCATTCGGGCTGAGGGGTAACTATTGTGATTCTTTGACTCATACGAATTAGGAAGAAAAAGACTACAACCTTCCTGACTCAACAGTTAGATTTCTGGGATAACAATTACATACCTCTGCTATCACATATTCGTGTTAAATGGGTGATATACCAAATATGTAGAGGACGAGTTAATGTCCTTATGAAGGTTTTCTAAACTTACGTGGTATGATGAATAAAGGAAAAGTATTGGTATTTCTGTGTTATATTTTATATATTTCCATACGAGTTTTGATAATAGCAACGAGTTTCATGTATATTTTCATTTATCTCTGTTTATGCCCTACTCTCTAAAAACAACTGTACCATCGCTGTAACAAAATTGATTTACAATCACTGTGTAGCTGTGATACACAATTTGTGTAGAAAAAGTACACAAATTGTGTACTTCTCATAGACATTTCTTGTAGATGTGCAATTCTGTACATAGCTGTTTTTGCAGAGATACACCGAATTAGACAGAAACACAGGATAATTTTGTTTTAGGTCACTGTGTAAGAATTTCCTCACAGAGTGATGTACACAAATAAGCAAATAAATGGGGAATGTAAACTTTCGGAAGTGCATATTATGTAAAGTGAAGATATTATAAACTTGTAATAAAGGTCTACATTAACGAAAATTTGAGTTATTTTACTGTACGTGTTATGTTGTTCATCAAATGGGGCGAATTGCTGATAGTGTAGTAGTCACTGAATAAACAAATCGACCTAACACAGCATCCCTAGCTGGAAGAAGAAAGGGTCGATGAGGTAGAAGTGGGTACACGAACAATACTTACAGGACAGAAAGACATTCCACCAGAGACGAAATGTCGGATGAAAAGAAGGCATCCAGGCGATAGTCAGAATTCGCCGTAATATGAAAAACAAAGTTATTAAATGATGAACTGAACTAAAAGCAGATAGTGTTTCCGGCCAAATACGAAGACAAAATGGTTAATGGATGTTGGTAGCCTTGCTTCAGGTAAGTTTGTACACCCCAGAAGAAGTTTGTTCATCATAAATGAAGATGTTGGATCTGGCAAGGCATTCACTTCGTGATTATTGCTTATAGAGGAGAGGTGTAGGACTGTGAAACCAGGTGTGCGTTGAAATAAGCCAGCGGTGAGGTCTTCAACGGGATTGCGTATGCCAAATAGTATTCGGGTAAACCCTGATATACAAGCGTCTAGTCCGTCATTCAATATTCAGCCGTCGTCGTTGAAAGAATTTCCACGTCGATAATCCAAAGATCTATTCCACATTCCATATAACAGCTTGGGCACCAAATTAAGAAACAAAATAAAATAAAAATCATAGTATGCATAAACGTAGGCCAGTTTCCTGCAAGTCATCATGATGTTCCAATAATTCGTATCGCTGATCAGTATTCATAATCCATCTGATTTTCGTTGTAAAGACGTTATCTGGAGAATGATGTATCTCAGTCGCGCTTTGATTGTGATTGTTCAAATGAACAGCATCGGGATACATGGGTTCATACGACCCCTAGATCGGAGTTAAGCAGAAATAGACACAAGTTACGAAATTTAACGCCATAAATCTTGCACGCTACGCTCGTATTTTGCTAGCAGCATATGGTATTTATCGCCAAATCTGAGAAACTTTGAGTGCAGGCTCTTGGTGGTATAGCCCTGTATTATAATTTCTGCAATAATGCTTCGTGACGTTGATGAAAATTGTCACATTTAACACAGGATATGACAAATGCTACTAGGCAAGATATGAATACGTCATATGCAGGTCCCACTGGAATATTGCTGTCAAGGAATAGTTTTGTCGAAATTGCAATCATCTCTTTTGTCGTAAAGTCAACGAGAGAGAAGGTTCGCTTCACTTTTATAGAGATTTAGGTGTAAATATATTGTGCCGTTAGGGCTATCTGTAGTTTACTTCAGATCAAGTGAAGGTGGTTTAAATAGCGAGAAGATTGTCTATATAGCGTTTGGTGAATGAGAAGGAACGGGCCTGCATATAGTCTTATCCATATATATATGCCTCAGACCACTAAACAAATAGTCCTCCAGGTAACCTCTGGCAGATAAGTGAATTGTTTTCAATTTTTCTTGTGTCTCTGTTGCCACGAATAATTGAAGTCCAGATGTAATTGTTTGGAGTATGACATGTGTTAGGTTCTTCTATGAGTTTGATTTTAACTCGGGGTCTAATAAGGTGTTGCTCAGAGGGACTATTTGGGTGTCTGTGCACCGCTTTCTCAAAGCACAGAAAAAGGCGAAAAGTATTACGGCATTTGTACGAGCGCGCATAACTCAAAATCGAGATGGGCAAGCCCAGTCAATAAGTTTATCAGGTTGTAGCACCTGAACTAAAGCATTTCTTGCCGAAATATAGAAGTCTAGAGTTAATTAGGGAATCGAAGAGATGTAATTATGTTAACAGTGCCGCCGATGCAGCGGCGGCGGAAGCTCCCAAAAACGGGGGGGGGGGGGACTCGACTATCATAGTACTTTAGGCGAGGGTCCAGGGGCCGCCTAGGCCCCGGAAGCTCCGCGATCCTAGATGGCTGTAGACGCAATCTGGCCGATTTCCGGCATGCAAAATGACATATCATGACTATATAATCAACTGCATTTTGAGATTGTTTTTGTGATTTTTCTCGTCATTTAAAAGAAAAATTGAGTTGATACTTTTGAATGTAAAAAAAGTATTTTTCCTTTCCAAAATTCGAACTATACGCAGTGATCTCGAAGAAATTAACATTTCAGCAGCGTGTTGGAGAGCGCTGGCACGTTTGGAGAGAAAAGGATGAACACAAAAATAAATAATAGGAAACTTAAGTTTTAGCTTGATTTTGAACTTTTATAAATCAGCTAATCGTCCAATAAAGCTAATGTAATTTCTATGTAAATTAACATCTAAAACAGTTATTGGTCATTGCGAACGGAACAGAAGTATGAGAAATCAGAGCACTTTAAACCAAACAGCAACGTGCCCCTCCAGTCCAAAGTCGCCGCTCCGTGAAAACCTAGCCTGCAGGGCGCCGCGGGGGAAAAAACCCGGCCTGTATATTTGGTCACAGTAG
>JAVTVY010031136.1:0-12514 GCA_036873755.1 Hanleya hanleyi
ACGTGAACGGAAGCGGAAGTGACCTCACATGGGTCGTATGCAAATGTCACTTCCGAGATCTGAGCTCCACAGGCGTTGAGCTCCAAGAGCTGCGATCCAAGAGCTCTGCCACACGGGAGTTCCCACCACCACCACCGGGCGTGGAGCTCTCGGAGCTCTGCCACACCGGGGTTACCACCACCACCACCACCACCGGGCGTTGACGCCCGTCAGCGCCCGGTGGTGGCGTTGGTGGTGGCGTTGGTGGCGTTGGTGGTGGCGTTGGTGGTGGTGTTGGTGGCGTTGGTGGTGGTAGAGTCTTTAAATATAGGAATGAACATGTGTCCATATGTATTGGTCCTCTCTCATGTGTCATCCTTGTTGTTGTTGTTGTTGTTCTCTCTCCGGGGCTCTTAGAACTCGGCTCATGCACACACGCACACAGACACACAGACGCACACACACACACACACACACACACACACACGCATCAGACGCATTCACATCCGGGTACATCCGGGTTCTTGTACATCCGAGCTCTTGTCAATGACGTCCGCGCCTACATCCGGGTCCTTGCCGCTGACGTCCAAGTTGAACTGATGGTGCTAAAAATAGATCAACAGCTAGCTTGCTATAAAAAGGAAACGGCCTGACCGTTTCATCAGACACTCTGTCAACCACCAAGATGTTCACTTGTACTACGTGCTCGAAATCGTTCACTCGCCGGCACGACTTGCGCCGCCATGAGGCTACCAAGCACGATGGAACCGCCCGGTATAGCTGTACGATATGTAGGCCTACAGTGTCGTTTCAGCGCCCAGATCATTTACAGCGCCATGAACGTTCAATTCATGGGCCACCCAAGCGTCCATGCGAAGAATGTGGTCAACTCTTCAGACGACCCAGTCAGTTAAAACGGCATGAGCGTTTGATTCATGGTCCGTCACCATGGCATGAGGGACAACTTTCCACTAAAGAGGCACCCAGGAGGGACAGATCCACTGAAGATGAACCCGGGGAGAAGAATGCCACTGGTGATGCGATCGCGGAGAGCCCGCCTATACCCACAGCTCAGAAGAGCCTAGATATCCAGCCGGTTCCTAGCATTACTGTTTTCAGTCATACGCCTGACAACAACGAACATTTTCTGGAAGATGCGGTGGATGTTCCCAGCGATCTCTTATCCGAAGATCATCCAGTGAGTGAGATATATCGACGCCATTGGCCCATGATCCGACACTGCTTCCACCGTCATCGCCCTATATTGGACTTGTACAATTTCCGACTGACCGACCTCGTCCGTCTACGCAGCTACGTGGAAGCCATCTTCAATGATCAACCTACGTCCTTCACATTAAATGTAGCATTTGGCTACATCTTATGCCATAAGATGACGCGCGAATTGTGCTATTTCTATTCCAGTGCCATCAACCCAGTGTACGACCATCCTTTCACAATCACCAATCGGGCGTCGCTAGAGACGATGCTGGCCCAACTGGACACTGTGGATCCCTTGGAATGGGCCTATGAACAGCGTCCCAACACCAAATGGATAGTGGAGAGGGTCACCAATGTTACGTTCTTCGTGGTTAAACTGACCCACCACCCCAATCGGCTGAAAGTATTCACCCATGCACTGAAAGATACTCAGAATGCGTAAACAATTATCTGAGGATATGTTTCCTCAACGGTATCCTGGCCTGCCCGATGACGATTAAAACAGCCTACATCCGGTAGGTAGTTGAACTGAGTGTGCTAAAAATAGATCAACAGCTAGCGTGCTATAAAACGGAAGCGGCCTTGCCGTTTCATCAGACACTCTGTCCACCACCAAGATGTTCACTTGCACAACTTGCCAGAAGTCATTTACTCGCCCAGAAGACTTGCGACGACACGAGTCCTCCATCCACACTGGTACACTATATTCTTGTATAACCTGCGCACGGTCATTTAATCGGGAAGATGCTTTACTGCGCCACGAACGCTCACTCCACAAGGGTGCGACGGAACAATGTTATGAATGTGGTCAACTCTTCAAACGGCGCAGTCAGTTAAGACGGCACCAACGTTTGATTCATGTCCCGTCTCTACGATTTGGGCGACAACTTCCTACTGAAGAGGAGCCGCAAAAGGTCAGGCCCAGTGAAGATAAGCCCGGGGAGACGAACGCCACGGGTGATGCGATGACGGAGAACCCGCCTATACCCACAGTTCAGAAGAGCCTGGATTTCCAGCCGGACTCCACCGTTACGGTTTCGAGTCATACGCCTGACAACATCGAACCTTTTCTGGAAGATGCGGTGGATGTTCCCAGCGATCTCTTACCCGAAGATCATCCAGTGCGTGAGATGTATCGACGCCATTGGTCCGTGATCCGACACTGTTTTCATCGGCATCGCCCGATATTGGACTTATATAATTTCCGGTTGGAAGAAAACATCCGTCTACGTAGCTACGTGGAGGCCATCTTCAACGACCAAGATACAGCCTTCAAGTTAAATCTCACTTTTGGATACATTCTTCGCCATAAAGAGACAGACCAGCTCCGTTACTTTTATCCCAGCAATAATACCCGGGTGTTTGACCAGCCTTTCACCATTATCCATCGTGCGTCACTGGAGACGATGCTGAAGGAACTGGACAGCGTGGATAGTTTGGAATGGATACGACAACAACGACAAAACACAAAATGGCAAGTGGAGAGGGTGACCAATGTTACGTTCTTCGTGGTTAAACTGACCACCATCCCCATCGGATGAAAGTATTCACCCATGCACTGATAGATACTCAGAATGCACAAACAACTATCTGAGGATATGTGGCCTCAACGGTATCCAGGCCTGGCCGACGATGATTAGAATAAACGGCTCAGAATGAACATGACCGAAGAAGGAACTCTCTGAAATGGCGACTTCTGATTGGACAAGAATACATCTAACGGACAGGAACAGGACAGATGCAAATGGCGGTCTCTGATTGGACAAGAGTCTTTCTTGAATTGTAAACATACCCAACGCGGCTCTCCCAGCGTGGGTATGTTATGATGGAGGGGAAAATAAACTATATGAAAAAAAACTTGTTGTTGTTGTTGTTCCCTCATGTGTCATCCTTGTTGTTGTTGTTTTCTCTGTCTCTCTTCGGTCTATATCATGGCGTCAAAACGTCTAGCAGGACCCATACAAGGACCAGTTTTCGACACTAGGTGACCACATCCCGACGAAATGGCCAGTTTTCGATACCGGATGTGTCGCCATCTTGAACATACGTGCCGCCATCTTGGATATGGCCCATAATGCACTGGGTCAAAATACTCGCTTTTGATTGGCTGAGAGCTCTGTGACGGATTTGAAATACTCGCTTATGATTGGACGAGAGCTCCGCATTGCGTCTGCGCATGCGCAGAATGATATTCCTACCGCACCATCTCGACCCCAAATACCTTCATGTACTGCCCGAAAATGGCCACTTTCGCTACTACTCGTATCGATGACGTCACCGATGACGTCACAGATGACGCGAACATCCCTCAAATCGGAATGTACACCCCGAGAACTACAAGATGACACCTTCGAGGACGCATTCGAACCGTGAATAGCCCATCTCGATCCCAAATACCTTCATGTACTGCCCGAAAATGTCCACTTTCGCTACTACTCGTACCGATGACGTCACCGATGACGTCACAGATGACGCGGCCATCCCTCAAATCGGAATGTACACCCCGAGAACTACAAGATGACACCTTCCAGGACGCATTCGAACCGTGAATAGCCCATCTCGACCCCAAATACCTTCATGTACTGCCCGAAAATGTCCACTTTCGCTACTACTCGTACCGATGACCTCACCGATGACGTCACAGATGACGCGAACATCCCTCAAATCGGAATGTACACCCGAGAACTACAAGATGACACCTTCCAGGACGCATTCGAACCGTGAATAGCCCATCTCGACCCCAAATACCTTCATGTACTGCCCGAAATGGCCACTTTCGCTACTACTCGTACCGATGACGTCACCGATGACGTCACAGATGACGCGAACATCCCTCAAATCGAAATGTACACCCCGAGAACTACCAGATGACACCTTCCAGGACGCATTCGAACCGTGAATAGCCCATCTCGACCCCAAATACCTTCCTTCACTGCCCCAAAATGGCCACTTTACTTACTACAACCAACTGCGCATGCGCAGATTGACGCGGTTTGCACTTAAAAGCACATCATTCTGACTCTAACCCGCACAAGCTTCACTTTGACACCTTCCACGACCCATTCGGACCGTGAATAGTCCATCTCTACCCCAAATACCTTCATGTACTTCCCCAAAATGGCCACTTTACTTACTACAACCAACTGTGCATGCGCAGATTGACGCGACATGCATTCAAAAACACACCATTCTGACTCTACCCCACACAAGCTTCACTTTGACACCTCACACGACCCATTCGAACCGTGATTAGCCCATCTCTAACCCAAACACACCCCTACATAGCACCCAAAATGCCTGTTTTCTATACTACGGCTAGACTGCGCATGCGCAGACTATTGAACACGGACGAACCATTAGCCCAGTCGGATGCTCCTGCACGAGAGCTTCAAAATAAGACCTCACTCGACCCCATTGGACCATTAGGGACTCACCTAGACTCCAACATGTCCATCCCGTATGGCCCTATACACCCACAGCCATGCAGTATAGGCCTATGGGCCTACCCAGGCCTTGGTGACTTTTTTCAAAAATTTCACCGATTCGCTCCGCAACACTTCCTATCGTGTTCTACATGACGAGACGTGAAAAACGAGACCCCACACCCCTACCGCAAATGTATAGAAGTGGGTTTCCCAGGGGGACAAACATTGAACCTATACTCCAGTATGGAAATATATATTTATATATATATGTCTATATGGGGCTATATCGTACTTTTTCAAAAATTTCACCGATTCGCACGGGGACACTTCCTATCATGTTCTAAATAACGAGACGTGTAAAACGAGACCCCACAACCCTACCGCAAATGTATAGAAGTACGTTTCCCAGGGGGACAAACATTGATCCTATACCCCAGTATGGGACTATATGAGGCTCGGTGACTTTTTTCAAAAATTTCACCGTTTCGCTCCGGGACACTTCTTATCATGTTTGTCTTGACGAGATTAAGAAAACGAGACCCCACAACCTATACCGCAAATGTAGAGAAGTAGGTTTCCCAGGATGGTGCTATACCCCCCATACCCATATAGGCATTTTCCCGTAATTTAGGATAAAGTCCGTATTCCGTATTTTTTCAGGAAAATTTTTACATACACCCACCCTGGAACTAGGGGAAGATAACTCTGTTGATAGACAAGCCCGTTAAGCCCGGCGACCTATATACCCCTCATACCCCATATAGGCATTTTCCCAGGTTTTTCGATAAAGTCCGTTTTCCGTTTTTTTTTTTTCAGGAAAAATTTTACATGCACCCACCCAGCCATAAAATACCCCTTCACATAGGCTTCACATGGATACCTCATAGAACTCCATCGGCCCATTAGTGGCTCCCCTAGCTCCCAAAACGTCTATTTCCATACCCTTGGGCCACCGCGCATGCGCAGAAGGCCGATATGTCAACCCCACACCCAGTCCATTAGATGCCCCTTCATGAATGCTTCACATTGATACCTCACTCGACCCCATTGGACCATTAGGGGCTCCCCTAGCTCCAAAAAGGCTATTTTCATACCCTTCGGCCACCGCGCATGCGCAGAAGGCCGATATGTCAACCCCACACCCAGTCCATTAGATGCCCCTTCATGAATGCTTCACATTGATACCTCACTCGACCCCATCGGTCCACTAGGGGCTCCCCTAGCTCCAAAAAGGCTATTTTCATACCCTTCGGTCCACCGCGCATGCGCAGAAGGCCGATATTTCAACCCCACACCCAGCCCATTAGATGCCCCTTCACCTAAGCTTCACATTGATACCTCACTCGACCCCATCGGTCCACTAGGGGCTCCCCTAGCTCCAAAAAGGCTATTTTCATACCCTTCGGTCACCGCGCATGCGCAGAAGGCCGATATGTCAACCCCACACCCAGCCCATTAGATGCCCCTTCACATAAGCTTCACCTTGATACCTCACTCGACCCAATCGGACCATTTTATCTAGGGACTACTTTTTCTCCGCGGAAGCTTTTTTCCGCGACCGCATCACCGCCAAAACCGCATCACCGCGGATGAATACATGCCCAGGGGCCCTTTGCCGGAACTATAGTGACCCAGAGTTACCTCCCCCTAGATTGGAACTCTTCTGGGTTGGAGGTGGGAAAGGTCATCGATGATTTGAAATACTCGCTTCTGATTGGACGAGAGCCGCCACGTGACCGCCACAAATTTGCATAAATGGGAAGGAATTTGCACTTTTACTACTACTCACCATGTCCACATACTTAGCAAAGGGGATCGCAAACTCGACCTCGAAGACCCCAAAAAACTCTGCATATTCACTTGACCCTGGCACTTTATAAACACCTGAAAAAGTCTCTTTCTACCATACCATAGTCTGTTTTTCTTAGATTTTTCAATGAATTCTCAGCGATATGGTCTTATCATCGGAGGAATCATTATGTTCCTACTGGAGGAGAAATCATCTTCTAGGATGTTTATAGTGTAACTGAATAGGCACAGCGAGGGAAATACTGGGATATTTCATTGAAGAAAATAAGGGGAAATACTGAGTGAAGTATTGGTGCACTGATCTTGAATGATTAGGCACGACGGGGAATACTGGTCGAAATTACCAGACATTGGAAGAAGCTTGGAATATATGATCTTGGGTATAAACAGTCACAAGGAGGGGAAATATCCGGATATTTCATTGAGGCAAACTAGGGGAAATACTGGATGAAATCACTTGTGTGGTTTATAGCATTGTTTTGTAAGATCTGGGTAAAATAGGCACAACGAGGGAAAATGCTGGGATATTTGATTGAGAAATATAATGGGGAATAGTGGGTAAATTAGTATGGCATTGGATTATATGATCTTCGGTGAATAGGCTCCATAAGCATGATAAGATATAGTGATATTTCGTTGAGGAAAACAAAAGGAATTATCGGATGAAATAACTGATGTCTGTTGGAGAACATGTATGTGTGAAAATGCAGGAGTACAAGTAACAGACTGTTAAGGAAAACAGAGGAAAGAATGGGTCGAACTTCAAACCCCTACACTTATTGATTCTGCCAAAATAGGTGTAACCAAAGTAAATATGACCAGAAACTACGAACAATATATAGTTTTAAAATAGGATCCTTGTTAAAGAACATGCAGTTGATATCATCGAGCAATTACTGACAAAACTGACAGTTCAACCCAGTAGTGAATCAGAAATATAGGTCAATCTAAGTTTTTATAACGTTTCTGTTCCATGATCACATGCCTGTATGATTTAAACCTGGTCCTCCTGTATATCCTTGTGGTAATAATAGACACAGACGGATATATTACACACGTACACACATGATGGCAATACTAAGTTTGGCTGAAGCTCGAGTACCGGTATGCGTTCATTGTGAGCTCGGGTAGCCTGGGCATAATCATTCTCGAGTTAAAAACCAATAGGTGACAAAAGGAACAACTTTGACCCAGCTACCCCAAAAATCTAGGTCAATCTCCCTTTGTGATCTAGACCTCTAACCACATGCATGTGTTATGTCAGTTTGATGTTCCAGGCAGCCATTTTTCAGATAATTAAATGGTGCGCAAATTGACACAATCTGAACTGGTGACCCCAAAAACTTAGTCAATCTCACTGATTTTCGATAGGCTTCTGTTTCGTGACCACATGCATATGTGATGTAAGTTTGGTGTAACTAGGCACATTCATTTTTGAGATAGGTAATGATAGGTAATGAGAAAACAAAGATGGCTGAACGTACGTACCGGTACGTACATATGCATGATAACAATACCCCAAGGACAATTTTGGTTGCAGTCCATGACCTCATGTTTGTCTAGTGTAAATTCGGTAAGCTGAGACCTTATCGAAATAAACAGCCAGCTTTAAGACGAGTCAATCTCACTGATTTTCAATAGGCTTCTGATCTGTGACCACATGCATGTGTGCAACCTCCCCACAGCGCATGCTCCATTTCGCAGGCTCCAATAACATCCCTGCCTCCAATAGCGGAAGTTGACCTTTACTACGTTGCTATGACGTATAGGGGAAACCAACCAACGCACGGTTCAGTTTGAATCCGACCAAACGACTCCTTTAGTGTTGCACATGAGCGAACTACTTTTCATATGCTCTGCCCAGATAAACAGGGAAAATTATCTCCAGATAATTCTTTTTTAACGCTAGGTCAACGGAGGTATTATGCAGACTTGAAAAGTAATCAAAATTTTCGTTAAACATCTATTTTACTATATATGATGTCACTTCCGGCGATGTGCGCGAAGGCCCCGATTCCGGTCCAAAAATCTGACTGGTGGCTGGGGTGTTATTAGACCCCCAGCGAGGTGGTTGGCATGTGTGCTGTAAGTTTGGTATTCTTAAGCACAGTTATTCTTGAGATATGCTGGTAACGAATAATCCGAGACGGATGGACGTAAATGATGACAATTCCCTTCCCGAGGGGTAAAGATCAATTAACCCTTTAACCCACTAGTGTTTAATAACATCAGTCCATAATGACGCAATATGACCATGAAGTCATCAGAATTCAGAGCAAGAATAATGCCATTCATATAGTTACGCAACTCCCGAATTCGATAGCAGATTTGTTCAATGGCCCATTATGTCATCGGATGGCAAGGAAACTGAAGAGATGAATGAATAGGTATCAGTCAAATATACTGCAAAAAAAATGCAGAAGTTATTGCTCAGTCAAAAAAGGCTGTAACTGATTCGCTGAATAGTCCACGTGACTTAAATACTGCAAATCTGTTGGTTCACACAAAACCACATCTCTCGAGTAGTAAGACTTAATGGTTATCAGAGAGGCTGCTGATCGACAGAGGTTCTCAAAAATGTGAAGATTATCGTTGGAATTTTACAGATTTATACCAGATGGATGATACACAAGCCTTTCAAAGTTGTTCCAATCCACAAATAAAACATTGAGACAGATTTTCATTCTTCGCCTGGAATGATCGGACGTGATAATGTTGTTCACAACACATTGTCACTGTCGATAATAATTTTATTCTCTTGCAATACACACACGTAATGATAATCACATTTTACAAGGTTCCAGCTTTCCGTAGAAAGATATAATTAATTAGATTAAACTCAAGACAATGTTAAAATAGAACATATAAAATGGCACTGTATCATAAACAAGAGTGTCCAATGGTATGGGTTGAACAGAGCCGCTATGTTTCAGAGCAAAGCATCATATCGCATTATTAGGGACAAAGAGTTAAAGGGAAAGGCCAACCTAGGAAAAAGCTTACTTCGATTGAAAGGACAATCCCCCAGTGTCCGGAAAATATTTTTGAAATATTTTTCCGAATTGTTTTTTGAGATATATAGGATGCTGCCATCTTTGTAAATCTTCCGTCTTTTGATGTTGAATTGGCCAGATCATGTGTCTATCTGTGACATATCGTCGATCCCTCACTGTAGTCAGTCCATTAAGCCAAGTCTTTCTGCCGATAATCCCTATATTATGCTTACAAAATAATAAGCATGTGGCAGTCATATTCATTGAACTACAGAGTATGAACACACTGGTTTTCAATGATATCTTTTGCTAGCTCAGTAGCTCAGTAAGAATGGTTTGTCATCAACATACCACAAGGTTTGTCACAAAGGAAAATCTTGCAGATATTGTAACAATAATAATAACTTTTTATTTCAGACAGAAGTCCATATGTACAAAGAAATAACTGTAGTAAGTGTGTAGTGCTAATAAGCACTACTTAAAGGTGTACAAAAGTTCTTGCCATTTAGCAAGCAACGGAGATTTAACCTGAAGATCAGAGTTGCGTATGGTATATAATAACAGGTTGTCACTCGAGTCAATTCTAGTTTTAAATGAATACACTGCCTTCCTCATCAGTTCACCAAACGACGTAATACTGTTGATAGCAAACATTGCACTGGCACTACAACTATATCTGTAATGCAACAGCCATCTAAAGGTATTGTTATACATAACCCTGATACCATTGAGTACAGTTTTAGAATACGTATTCCAAAGTTGACAGCAATAAATGTTGCAACAGTATGCTTTAAAAAGAGTTTTCTTAACGGCGGGCGTACAGGCATGGAATTTTCTAAGTAATACATTGGCACGAACACACAGTTTTCTCCTCTGAGATTCCATATCCGCATTGTCCAAAAGATCACAGGTTATAATATGACCCAGGTAGTTGTAGCGGTCGACATATTGCAAAAACGTTCCACATAACTTAACTGCAGGAGGCCTAAAGTCTCCATAGCGTCTGGGTGTTAAAACCATGCAAACAGTCTTCTTAGTATTATATATATCATGTGACTCCGCATATACAGAGCAGTAGTCTAATAGTGCTTGTAGAGCTTTGGCAGAAGGGCATATCAGACACATATCATCCGCGTATAACAAATGATTGATGAACAAACCAGAGATATTGCACCCAACTCCAGCCTTGGATAATGACATATCAAGATCATGTAAATAAATAACAAAAAGACAAGGAGATAAAATCCCACCTTGTCGGACACCATTTGTAACCATAAAAAACGCAGAGAGTGTGGACCCCCACCTAACCGCAATTTGCTGTATGTTACACCATATAAACAAAATGTTAATAAAACACATAGGCATATTGCGATCTATTAGCTTTTTCAAAAGCGTCCAATGGTTAATTCTATCAAAAGTCTTACTAGCATCCAAAAAACACACAAATACAGGGCTTCCATTGGTACGATAAAAATTAACAACTTCCTTAAGAACATAAATACATTGGTCAGTAGAATGCCCAGATTTAAAACCAAACTGAAAATCAGAGCTATACAATTGTTCTTCACATTTTTGTAATATAAACAGTTCAACAACTTTTGAGAGAACAGTGGCAACCGCAATAGGTCTGTAGTTGTCAGATTCAGTTATATCACCAGATTTATTTTTAACAATAGGATTAATAATAACAAACGTCATTTCTTTTGGGAGGCATCCATGGAAGAGCATAGCGTTCAAACATAGCGACAGGTGGATATATAGGGCATCGGGGGCATGTTTCAAATGTTCAGCTGACAGACCGTCAAAACCGGGCGACTTATTACACTTCATGTCACGCACGATGGAACAAAGATTGTCAGTTACAACAGTAGGCCCAATCATGGATTCATTCTTAAACTGATTCAGGGCGTCTAACACCTCAATCTTTACAGTTTCGGTAGTAACGCTATTGAGGGTGCTACAGAATTTTTCCTTCAGCATCGTCGATACGACAAGGTAAAGACATAAATTTAGAATTAGATGTTTTAACCTCTTTCCAAAAGTCATCGGACGAGTTATCTAAGAAAGCTTGTGCCATCTTGTCCGCGCGAATGTTATCTTCTTCTTTTCTACAGGCTCCCAAAGCGTATTTAAACTGTCTTCTGGTACGGTGCATGTAATCAGCAATAGGCCCGCTACGTGGGCTACCATGTTCTCTCCATAGAAGAAAGCTGGTTCTTGCATGAGCATGTAAATCCGAGACACAGTCATTCCAACCTGGAACAATATGATCCTTATTGACTTTAACTTTTGATATTGTCTCGGTAGCCGCAGATGACAGTGCATACACAATAGAATTATAATATTTACAGATTTCCTCATGATACAGATCACCACAATCAGTTTCATCACACAATACAGCATATACTGGAATAGATAATTTGCTTAGGCGCTGCTGAGCAGCTTCAGTATACATTGAAATATCATTGGCCGTCAATTTATTCCAATCAGTTACATAACTACGTGATGTACTGGTACATTTCTCTAAGGTCGGTAATATATCCCAGCTAATAGAAATGTACAAAGGTCGATGATCGGACGTAATAACGTCATATAGTACTTCGATAGATCGGATTGACAGATTAACATTGTTAGACGACACACAGTGATCCAACCATGACGTAGATAAATGGGCGTCACTTATATAAGTATATGTATCATCTGGCAGACGCTCAATATCAGATACAAACAAGTTGTACTCAGTACAAAAATTAATAAGCTCAGTACCAAACATACGCGATGGGTGAGCGTTCCAATCACCAACAACAAGAACATTAGGAATATCAGACTCTTCAATGATAGCCCTTATCTTACCAAGATAGTCGAGGTAATACTCTAGGTTTTCCGGACAGTCAGTAGGCATGTATATACAAATAATAAGAAGTTTGGAGTGGGCGGACTCCATGCGGATTCCAATTAACCTGGTATCATTGTAATCAATAAAATTTACTCCAGTACCAAAGGATTTTTTTCAAAGTATAGCAAGACCGCCATACGGCCGACCTCTGATTAAAACAGTATCATCCATTGCAGATACACCACGACCATAAA
>JAVTVY010031137.1:0-13231 GCA_036873755.1 Hanleya hanleyi
GATTGATTTGAGATGGGGAGGGGGGGAGTTCCAGACTCTCGGACCTTTGACTTTAGCGGTATGAAAGAGAAAAATTGTGAGAAAAAGCGCGGTTTGTATAGATTGAAATGTGCCTGTCGGGTTGAGTAGGAGTGAATGGTGGACAAGAGAGTAAAGTAGGCGCGAAAAGAGTGGGGTAAAGAAATTGGGTCGAAGATGAATTTCTGGTCAAGTAAAAGAAGATTATAATTTTTCGGCAGCGCAAAAGGCAGGAGCTTCTGCTTAGAGAAAAGATTCTCTGATTAACTGATCATACAAAGTATGTTGACATCATCTTGGTACATGTTCTCTGATATAATTGATACACAGAATATATTAGAGTTCTCTTGGTAGGATGTTCCATGATATAACTGATAAGACCAAATATGTTAACGTTTTGAAGATGGATATTCTCTGATATTACTGACAAGACAGAATATTTTAGCGTTCTCGGGGTACATGATCTCTTATAAATTGATCAGGCAGAATATGTTAACGTCATCTTGATGGGTGTTCTCTGATATAACTGATAAGACAGAATATGTTAACCTCGTCTTAGTGGATGTTCTCTGATATAATTAAGAGTATGATAACATCATCTTGGTAGATGTTCTCTGATAAAGCTGATAAGGCAGCATATGTTAACGTTATCATGGTGGGTATTCTTTTGTATAACTGATAAGACAATGTTAACGTCCCCTTGATAGATGTTCCCTGATTTCGCTGATAACGTAGAATATGTTAACACCATTTTGGTAGATGTTCTCTGATATAACTAATAACACAGAATATGTTAAACTCATCTTGGTATATGTAGTCGGATATAACTATAGGACAGAATATGTTAACGCCATCTTGGTGAATATTTACTGATATAAATGATCAATAGCCGCTCTCCAGGATGTTACCTGATATGGTTTTAACATGTAACATATTTGCTGGTGGAGGTTGTCTGATATAACCTATCACACACAACATGCAAGTGTTGTCTCGGTGGATGTGGCTAGCTTTAACTGATAAGACTGACGCTACCCTTTCAATTGTGGTGGTGGCTGTTTGATATATCTGATATTATAGAAAATGTGGCCATTTTTCTGATGAATTCTGTCGGATACGATTGATACGATGGGAACATATGACCGTTCTGCTGGTTGATGTTTTACTATATAACTAATAAGATGGGCATGTGACCGTTCTCCTGAGGAACACTATATTATTGTCCCCCGCCGCAACGCGGCCGGGGACTTTAAAATGGTTCTTGCTTCTTTGTGTCCGTGGATGTCCGTGTGTCCGTCCATGTCTGTTCGAAGCGATAACTTCCTAACGCTTTGTTGGATTCTTCCGAAATTCGGAATATGCATTCCTTGCGGCAAGACGCCAGTCCGTATTGCATTTCAACAACATCTGCCTGAAGGTGGCGCCGCTAGTTCTTGCTTCTTTGCGATGGTTCTTGCTTCTTTGTGTCCGTGTGTCCGTCCATGTCTGTTCGAAGCGATAACTTCCTAACGCTTTGTTGGATTCTTCCGAAATTCGGAATATGCATTCCCTGCGGCAAGACGCCAGTCCGTATTGCATTTCAACAACATCTGCCTGAAGGTGGCGCCGCTAGTTCTTGCTTCTTTGCGTATGTGGATGTCCGTGTACGTCCGTGCATGTCTGTTCGAAGCGATAACTTTCTAACGCTTAGTTGGATTCTTCCGAAATTCGGCATACGCATTCCTTGCGACAATACACCAGTCCGTATTGCATTTCAGCAACATCTGCTTGAAGGTGGCGCCACTAGTTCGTGCTTCTTCGTATCCGTGAATGTCCGTGTACGTCTGTTCGAAGTGATAACTTCCTAATGCTTTGTTGGATTCTTCCGAAATTCGGAATATGCATACCTTGCGACAAGATGCCAGTCTGTATTACATCTCAGCAACATCTGCCTGAAGGTGGCGCCACTGGTTCTTACTTTTTTGTGTCCGTGGACGTTCGTGTACGTCCGTGCATGTCTGTTCGAAGCGATAACTTTCTAACGCTTTGTTGGATTCTTCCGAAATTCAGCATTCGCATTCCTTGCGACAAGAGGCCAGTCCGTATTGCATTTCAGCAACATCGGCCTGAAGGTGGCGCCACTGGGTCAAAATAGATTTTTTTCCGTGTACATCTGTTCGAAGCGATAACTTCCTAATGCTGTGTTGGGTTATTCCGAAATTCGGAATACGCATTCCTTGCAACAGGACGCCAGTCCGTATTGCATTTCAGCAACATCTGCCTGAAGGTGGCACCACTGAGTTTCTCTTCTTCTTGTCCGTTCCAGTCAAAATGGGCCTTCAATTTTGCTATATGAAATCATTCTATTCCACATCATATGATTTACCCTAAAGCTTTTGCATGAACCATATTTTATTTCAGAAGTATAATGTGAAATAACTGGCGGGGAAATCCCCCGCAGTACTGAATCCCTGATTTTTGAATTTCGTGTCATCTTAAACGAAGGACAACATTCCCTTCAATTTTGCTAACAAATAATTGTATTGCACATCATAGGATTTACCCTGAAGCTTCTGCACGAATCATTTGTCTACACACGTATATTACTATATTAATTACAACTGTGTTCCTAATGTTTGGGTGCACACTGTGCATATGATCAATTTCCTGAATTGAACTGAATTCAACCTTGCTGGTCTTCAGACTGACAGATGATGGCATGCAGTTGTCAGTGCAGTTGTTCATGTACAGGGAGCTTTCTATGAATGAGTTGCAACCCCAAAGGCTTAAAATTTATCAGGCACAGACCCATGTTTTTACCCCTCGGCCATTTTTGGCCATGGGGTATTGTCATCATCTTGTACGTCCGTCTGTCCGTACGTCCGTTCGTGAGCGAGATAGCCGGAAAACTGTTTCGCTGATGAATTCCAAATTTGGTATGCTTATTTGCCTAGTCAAGGACCAGAAGCCTATAGAATTGGGACCTGATTGGGACCTTAGCAGCCATCTTTAATTTCATGCAAAATGGATAATGATCCATATCTCGGAAACCATTCAACTGTTCAATACGAAATCATCGATACATCAAGCAACTTTCAACGAATTACCAAACAGGCTTTTCTGATTAGCTGGGAACCCTGGATGCCATCTTTAATTCATGCGAAATCGATAATGATAGCATACATATCTCGGTTACCATTCAATTGTTTTATATGAAGGTAGGTATATATCATCAATACATCCAGATACTTTGAATCGGGACCTGATTGACTGAAAACCTTTGGTGGCCATCTTTAATTTAGGCAAAATCATTAATGATCTATCTCTGATTCCGTTGGAGTGCTCAGTGGAAAATTTGGTATACATCATTGATGCATCAAGAGACTTACGATGAATGACAGATCTGGTTTCTCTGATTGGGCGGAAATCTTGGCGGCCATCTTTAATTTATTCAGAATCTTTAATGATGTTTATCTCTGATACCATTCAAATGTTCTATACGAAACTTGATTTACAGCATCGATGTATGAAGAGACTTGCATTAATGAATAACCACATTAGTTCCTCTGAGTGACGGGAAGGATGGGCAACCATCTTTAATTTATGTAAAATCATTAATGATCTCTATCTCTGACACTGTTCAAATGCTCAATGTAAAATTTGGTATACATTATCGATGCATCATCTCGGTTACTTCTACACGATGTGCCTAGGATACAGTACTATACTATAAACATTTTTTTGTAATTCAGCATCGCAGTAAACCACCATCGATTGCGTTTTCAATGGTAAAAGGGTTAGGAAAGAACTAAAAATACACTTCAATGCAGAGTGATTTTGATTGACGCCAGAAATCGCTCAGAACGCTTCTTCGGCGATCTAGACCCCAGGAGCATCTGGGGCCTGGGCGGCCCCTGGATCCTCACCTAAAGTGCAATGATAGTGGCCGTACCACTTTGAATTTGCTTCCGACGCCCCTGTATTAACAGACAGTGTCAACGTACTGTTCCAGCTGTCTCCCGTTCAGTGATTGGTCATTCGACCCCGCCATTTTAAACTAATACGAGCATTTTCATTGGATCACTATTAGATAAGATCCACCCCAATCTTCATACACAACCACGTGACTGTCTCAGTTCTCGTCAGATCACCGAAGTTAAGCAGCGTTGAGCTCGGTCAATACTTGGATGGGTGACCGGGTGCTGTACTGACTGGGCTGATCAGTGTCCAGAATAATAGGAACTGTGAACACTCTCGTGTTCTGGCACATGTAGGCACCGTCGTGATATGACTGAAACAATGTTGAAAACGACGTTAAATCCTACTCACTCACTCATTCACCTGTCTCAGTTGACTGATGACATAGCGCGGCCTCGTTTTTGATTTCAAAATCTGCCGTCTAACTGGGAAAATGTTGTTGTTGCTGCATCAGCCGATCATTAGCCCCCTGTAGAAGATACTATTGGCTAATACATGTAGGCTACCATGCCATGAGATGATGCTTGGGATTGCATTTCGCTCACTTGCACCTACAGGTGGCGACAACTGGTGGCAATTTAAAATTTGGTTTCCGGGCAGTAGGTTGAGGATGCCTTCAGCTTCTCGTCAAATTTGGTTTGCAGATAATGCCTTGAGATGTCACTTGGGGATGCTTCTCGGTGCTTCACTGCATGGAAACTATATCACAGAAACAATCAACTTTCAGTCAATCGTTCTGAGTTGATCTTAAAACTTGGGAAGGCAGAAAGACCCTTCCACATCCAACGCCTATGAAGCAGCAGTTGCCTCCCTCATGTATATCCCCTAAGACCAACAATGCTAAAAAATATTGCTGCCATTTCGGCGGGGGACCTAGCATCCTCTGGCTGCTTGTTTGAAATAGATTTGGGATATATTCATTAAAATCTGCAGTGAATATAAGATGGAGATATGTGTTATTTTAGCCAATTTTCCTTCATATAACTCGATTTCAAAAATGGAAAAAACTCAAACTTTCGGGGTTTTCATCACATGCAATCTGAAAACTGTTTTTTTAAACTCTTTTTAGTAGGAAACTTACAATAAATTCGTGCAAATTTTTCATCATGAATGTACATGTCGATAACGAAGCCCCTCAAGCAAGGTTGCGTGTCACAAAGCTGACTACAAGTTGGGTTCTTAAGTATACTGCCCTCCTGAATGTAGGAAACTTACAATAAATACATTCGCAACAATTTTTTTTATCGTGAATGGACATGTATATAATGAAGCCCCTCGGGCAAGTTTGCCTGCCACATTGTATACAAGTTTGTTTGCGAGGTGTACAGTGTTAATACCCTCTTTTTATAATAATAATAAAAAACGATATTTTTTATTTCATTTGTTCAGTACATGACATTTACTCTTTGTTATATCATACTAGACATTTCTGCCGAAATGCTGCCTTGTAACGGAATATGGTAATTTATTTTCATTCTGTTTGAATTGGGAGAGAGAGAGAGAATTAAGGTTTAACAATATTCAGGTTCAATTGAGGTTCAGCAATATTTCAGCTATATAGCTACGATCAAACAAGTATTCAAGTTAATACCTTAGTAATCCACACATTAAAACATACACACATTAAAACTTATGCAACAAACCGATTTCTCTCAAATAACCTGAGATGCAATCTTCTTTCACCCGACTAAAATGATCTTCTAAAGTAGTTGCTCGATAAAAAGAATCTCTTACAATCTTAAAATCTATACAGTCGAATATGTTCCACTGTGAGATCTTCATGGCATGGAATACACCTTGGAAATGGCTCTTTTTTTTAATTAAATGTTCGTGAGTTAATCTGGTATGGCCGATTCTACATCGCCTGATCATGGCTTCATTGAAACGTTTCTGGCTGTTCAGATGAGTATAGCCTACAGTTTTTTGAACTCATGAAGTTTGTTATTATTCACAGCATCCCATAAAGATGGAAACCCATGTACTTCAAGATCCCCATGGTACTCATATGAACAGTCACAATCAAAGCGTGACTGAGATACATCATTCTTTAGATGACGACTTTACAACGAATATTATGGATTAAGAATACTGATCAGCGATACGGATTTGATATTTTGGAACATCATGATGTCTTGCACCAAGCATCATTGAAAACTGTTGACGGCTTCTCTCTTGCAGGAAACAAGCCTATGTTTATGTATACTATGATTGTCTTTTGAATTTGATGCTAATACTGTTATATGGAATATGGAATAGGTCTTTGGATTATGGACGCGGATATTCTCTAATGGACGACGGCTGAATTATGAATGACGGACCAGACGCTTGTAACTCTCACATAAGTACAGATAGAGGGTCGGAAATCGCTATATGGGATTCCAATAGGATCAGCGTCATTATCGAGGGCTGCCTTAGCACTGTTGCCTGGCCTGTGGGATATTGGATGGTCGTTGTCTACGTATAAATTTTTTCAATTAATTATGAAAATTAATATATATATATATATATATATATATATATATATATATATATATATTTTTAAATCGATTTTTTTGAACATATTTTTTTCTAAGTGTATTTCTCTTTGATCTTTGGTTCAATTAAAGTCATTCCCTATAATGTCAAGCCTAGTTAATACAGTTTTTAATTATCTACCATACCCTGTCCTCTATGACATAGAATAAAAGAGAAGTTCGGCATAGAAGCATTCTCAAAAACCCCCGAAAGCCTACCTTTACAAACGCCATAAGTTTATCACTTCTCAAGTGGACCAACCATGGGAATATATACGCTTTGAATATCTAAATCTTCCCTTGAGGAGAGAAATTCATTCTTCGCGTCAAAAAACGGCTTCTCAAACTTTTAGCCAGCTCTCCAACCAAAAACAATTCCGTCAGAATTTTAAGGACCCGGCTAGATGCAATATTATCAGCGATGATTGGTCGAAATTATCTAATTATACTTCTTCTGTTTCTTCAGTTTGATGTGTAATCTGATTGAACAAATAATCAAATTGAGAATTTTGATTAATCAGTCGACAGCTTTGGTGCCACCCGAGATTCAGTGCTGTAAGATTGATACTTGGACCAGGGTACACACAAGTTTGAAAAGTTCATTCAAGTGGAAATTGATTTCACATGTAATTTTAACTTGTTCCATTCAAGCATTGAAAAAATAATTTTAGGCGTTATTTCATTTGATTGGAGTAGACTGTAGTAGTAGTTTCATAATTATCAATAGGTATCAGAATTTATTATGGTATTGCATTTAGAAATTATTTTGAGATGAAGCAACCAGTCCAATTTCCTTCAATTCTAAGTCCAATTATGTGGTCTTAAGCTAGCGGCCACTAACATAACATCCATGGCTGTGAAATAATAGAAGATCTTTTTAGTCAGGTAAAAGAAGACTGTATCTTAGGTTATTTGAGAGAAATCGGTCTGTTGTATAAGTTTTAATGTGTGTATGTTTTAATGTGTTGGATTACCAATTTATTAACTTGAATACTTAGAATTTTTGTTTGATCGTCGCTATATAGCTGAAATATTGCTGAACGCGACGTTATTTAATTCTCTCTCTCTCTCTCTCTCTCTCTCTCTCTCTCATAAAATCATCATATAATATAAAACATGGTCAAAGTAAAATGAGAGCTAAAATTGAAAACTAAAATATGATGTAAGTATTGTAATTTTCGTTAAGCGTATATGAATGTATTATTGGCAAATTGTGAATGTGAATTACATATCTAATCTTCATATGAATAAAATGAAATTTCAATTTTTTTTTGATGCAGTTCTTGAAATCAAAATTGATTTGGAAATTTAAAGTCAATTATGTAATCAATTTATATTTTTATTTATTTTTAGACACTATATGAGCACAGAGTGTTACTTTGAAATAGATCGAATTTGAACAAATGTCAGGAGGAATCTTTCCTTGAATATAAGAAAGCGCAGATCTCTCTGAGGGAGAGATAGCCCTCAGAGGTAGCTTCGTTTAGTTAAAAAAAAACCCCTGTTTTTGAGCGCGCAAAGGAAACAAGTTTTAAAACTCCAACTTATCTCAAGGGAAAATTTTGATTGGTCGATTATCTTTGGGGGGAGGGGAGTACTTAGCTCTGGATTGTGATTGGTCGAAGTCGGGGGGGGGGGGGATACTTTCCCTACAAATAGCATAATGTAGTTTTATTAAAATCTATATTGATAATCAAGAAAATAAAATTGTCCCTAGCATCGTTCGGCAGTCAAATTGGTGGTTGGGTAATGTAAGGGTATTTGTAAGTGATAGGGAAGAGATGAAGGCTCGAGCTCTGAAATAATAATAATAATAAAGTTTACAAAAAATTAAGTTGGTGGTTGGGTATTGTGAAGGTATTTGTAAGTGACAGTGAAGAAATGAAGGCTTTGAAAAAAAAACTTAAAAAACAAAAAATGACGTAAAAAATAAAAATAAGTGGTGGTCAAGTGTTGTGGAATGGATTTCACGAAATATGACTAAATTCAAGGTTACTTGGTAAATACCGGATCAGCATTGTTCACTTTGAGTATTTATTACAGATCACGGAACAGAGTCGACGAAAGTCAGTTTTGATTTTCCAGAAACTCAATTTATTTCGTGGAAACTTAATTTTTCGCTCGCATTCGGCGTGCAAATTCTCCACATTTTTGAAAACTCAATTTTCGGCAAGAATACTTCATTTACAAAATTTTGCAAAAACTCAATTTCTCATTCTTTTTCATCGTGGTTACCACGATGAAAAAAGTGGCTATAGTAACCCCTGACTTGAAAATTTAAATATATGTACATGGTTCCGAAGCAACGAATGGATCTGGTAAATTCATTACTTTTCCAGACAGTAGTACTCTTGAGTACTTTTATTTAGTTCCGCCTTTCTTCGAATGGTCTTAACAGTCGCTATGTCATGCCAGCTTACATCAAGTTCCGTTTCAAGTTTGTTTCTTACTGAAGTCCTCCTTCAGTTGAAAAATGATTGGTTTGGCAACCATGAATTCCATGTATGTTTCATGTTTGCTTATTTTATGGAAAGACATGTTATTTCTGTCCCGTTTGATGGTTCCATAATGCTCAGCCGTCAGCTTGAACGTATCCTCTCCATATGCACACATTTCTGTCTCATCTGTTGGAAGAGCAAGGAGTCCTTGCAGTTCTGACTACAATTCCAATGACTCGAATATATCATCCCTCAACACTTTAACAAGAGGCTTAACAGTGAATTCTAATTGCTCCGTGAGGTTGAATTTTCCCACATGAGGTCACGTGCGTTTTCTGGAAAGTGCTTTTGAAAGCAATTGAAAGTCGACAAGTACAGTTGCTCAAGTGTCATCCACCTGTAATCTCGTTTCTGTTTGACCAGATGCCGGAGACTCGTTCCAAGAACAATGATCTGGTCCATCTATATATGGCTGATCAATTTTTTCATCTATGTATGCGAGAATGATGCGTCTAATTATCGGTATCTTTGAGAATACCAGGTTGTGTTCCTGCAGTTTGGTGGCAACTGCATTCATCTTGGGAATTATATCGACGCATTTCATCTCTGATGCCTTTTATGCATGGTTCCCCTTTTCTTCATAGATTGCATCAAATACGTCTAGCTTGTCCTCGAAACACTGCACATGTCTTGCGTTCTGTGGTGAACATGAGAGCCATCTTGTTGGTACAGCTTTGATCATTTTTCTCTTTGGCAGACCCGTCACCCTGAAGGCATTCTCGAGAGCATCTTGCCTCTTTGAAGAATTGTCAAATGTATTCCATAGATCGAGTATCAAGCCCAGGAACCTCTGTGTGATATCGTACCTCTGCTTTAAGGATGCCCGCTGGTGGTGAATCAAAGTAATTAACTTTATGAATATTGTGTCTTGCTGCATTCATGATTATGTAATATAAGAAAAAAACAAAGAAAACATTTTAGGTTGGTGTTTATTTTTGAAAATGTTAATCTGACCCGTGCTCCATTTGATAACCCATGCAGAAAACATAGAAAAAAAACCATTTGAAGAAAATCATATAAATAGTTTTTAACTATTTCTTATATTCTAACTATTTGAAGATAATCACAATGTCTATCAAAATTCATCAAATTGGATGGATGTTGCTGCGCAAAATTCTCGGCAAGAAGACTTACTTAAGTACACAAACGAGAGTGCCAGTCTGTGGTTCCTGCACTTGATGTAGATCAGATGGGGGTTGAGATCGTTCAGCAACTTCTGGAGGCCGCCTTTCATACCGAAGATTATGTTCGTAGTATCTATCGCAGCAAACATACATTTGCTGATGTCCATGTTATTCTTCTGGCACCAGGAAACTAAAGTTGTCTTCAATCCCTCTACGGAACGGTCGGCCACTGTCAGCAGGTCTACAAATTCAAGAACAACAGCGCCTTTCTTGTCAATTGCACGTAAACACAGCAACAACTCCTCTCGGTTGGCTGCATCACCATTCTCATCTAGCAGAATAGGATTTGCGGACTCCTGAGAAAGTTTAAGGCCTTCTCCTTCATCCAATCATGTATATCCTGGGGAGGTAGTACTTATGTAAGGATTCTATGAAATCTTTCAAGAGCTCTTCTCTAACATTACGCCTATGAACTCTACCAAATCTTTGTAGGAAGTTGTTTATGGGAGCTTTTTTTAAACCATAAACATGAAAATTTCAAAAAAAATCTTCATTGCCCTCGCATTGTTTTCCCTGTGTCTGTTCCTTATCTGTTCAGTTGACTTCTCAATATCAAAATGAACCTTTCCTCTAATCTTGACAGACACTGCATCCTTGAACTTCTTAGAATCCTCATGCTTCCGTGACATATCTTGGGCACTTTTTATGACCCGAGTGATCCGCACCTTCCAATTTATTCCTTGTGATGGCTTCCCAAACATTTGACAGTCTTTGCACAGTATCTCGTCGGTGACTAAGTTGTAAGTTAATCAATACTTTTGCCATCTGCCCTATCAGACTTCTTCTCTCCATTCCTTCCTTCTCAGCATCATTGAATAAAATTAAATTTTACTTGAGACAGATCTGCAAGGTGCAAAAATCTAAATGTTCTTAAGGCTTTCTAATATTTTGGATGGTCAATATTCACCCAACGTTAGTTTTTTAAGCAAATTACTTAATATAAAAATAATACCTAGGAAAAGATTATTTTTTAAGTATGACTTTCCATTACTCTTCCAACTTAGAAAATTTATTGGTCGTAATCGACGGAGGGTCAACTTTATGTAGCAGATGAACATAAAATATGCAGTCTGATCTCTTTGCTGCATCAGTTGCGATCTCAAGAGTGAAGTTGTAGACCAGTCAATGTACTATACAACCCGATCAGGATTGCAGCACTTGCCTTGCACATGTGAAAATTCTTTATTTAGACAATTTTCTACGATTAGTTCCGATGTATTTTCAATCCTTGACATCGCTGAACATTTCACCTTTTACTTCGTGTTGGATGGATAACGAAACAAACGTCGGCGCGTCACGGTACTGATGTAGCCAGGAAATAAGGTCGACTGACTGCTGGCATGCTGTCTCTGCAGGGCGCAGTACTGTCGGGCTGGTCCTAGCTCTCGTCCCTATTGCAGTCGTTTGGAAACTTCCACTAACCCGCTGAGCTCAAACTGGTAATCGCAAACCCATATTTCCCGTATAAAGAAATCCACTGGAGGGTTCCCGCCGTGTCGAATTGGAAGCGTTCACTTTCAAACTAGGGAAGTAAGGCACAAAAGTTTTAGCTTTGCTATATTCAATACGCATATCGCTTTTCAACAACAACAACGTGAGTGCAGATTTTTCTTTCGTTTCGTAGACTATTTTCTGCATATTTCGTTCCTGAAACTATTTTTTGTTGCAGGAAACTCAATTTATTCGCGCGCCTACGGCGCCCAAATGTAGGAAAATAAGATGCTCCAAAAACTGATGGGAAAAATTGACGACGTCTGGAGATTCAAAAGCAACCATATGGCTCTACAGGAAAGCATCCCTCGGCACCTCACATTCAGATCCGAGAATACGGTGGATTCTCGGACGTAGCCTGAGTATCTCAGCTGCGCTTTTATTGCAGCTGTTCATGTGCAGACTATGAAGTATCCACACGGCCACCAGCACCGGCTTAAGCGGAATTAGATACGCTAGCTGGGGAGCTGTGATGATAGACCAGCTCAAACAACTCATCTGGTGTTAATGGATGAGCATCGTGGACGTCTGATGGGGAAAACGCCTCAATATGGGGCAAACCTGGTAAATGCAAGAATACCCAGAAAAAGTAACCTGTGATGCCCGACGTCTTGCGGCTTAAATTTCCCACCAAAACAATGAACCTACATATATTTGTCGAGCGACATGTACAGTTCATATTTGAACACATGCGCACAGCAAATGTGCACCGAGTGTGTCCCGAAGTCGATGCACGTTCTACAGAACATTTCCGCGATGTTGCCGTCAAATTCCTTCCATGGGATCTGTGCAACTGCGCATGCGTTTTGACACAAAAATACACAACATGGCGTCTTCGGTGCTGTGAACAAGGTGGGGGTCAGTGGGAAAACGGCTCGTGTACATGTAATCATCAGCGTTGAAAAAGTTAATAAAAGCGACAAGCGTGGAGGAGGAGAAGTTAGCTTTCAGAAAATAACTAATAAGGAGCATCAGGATGCTCATTTATACGGTACGGGTTGTACTCCACGAAGATCAACGAAATTTAGCCACCTTTGATAGGAACAGTTATGGCTAATATCACTGATATGGTAAGTAACATGTTTGTTTGCTGCGTATTATTTATATGGCGAATCTGGCCTGGTGTCTGGACTGCTGGTCCGAACCGGAATTCACATGATGACTTTTGCACGTCATTAGAGATCATGAGAATGTATCTAATACCGCTCAAGCCGGTGCTAGGGTCGTGTGGTCATTTCAATTCAATATGTCCACATGAATAGCTACAATACAAATCATCACAGGAATCCTTCTGGTTCTTGTGATGTTTCAGAAAGATGCAATCAGTATATTTGTCTGTGGGGTCATACGACTTCTTGTCAGTACGACGGCATCGTTTTCCATCACCCTTTTAATTTTGCGTTTGATTGATAGCATTTTGTTCATTATTATAATTTATTTCATTTCTAAACGTTACAGCACAGGAGTTGTTGTTTTCTTCTGTTGTGAGTTGCTGGATTATCTAGTCATTACTAGGGTATATATGAAAGTATTTTCTGACCGTCGTGATATGACTGGAAATGTATAAACGCGA
>JAVTVY010031138.1:0-12525 GCA_036873755.1 Hanleya hanleyi
ATGTTGAAACTTCGAAAGTGCCTGAATCCTGATTATCTCCCTTGGATCGAAACATACAGTAGTCTACAGTTGTCGAGTTGTGACGTTGAGTCACAAGAGTGACGTCCCTTCATGTAGCCGACCCGCCGGCAGACGAAAGGGTGGAGCAGTTCACTTGCTACTGCATGGACTAAAGAAAGCTGATTTAAAATTTGAAGAAATACATTTTAATTCCGAATTATTTGAACTACTTGATATGGAAGGTGAAGGTATGGATATTCTCTATAGTCAATATATAGAATATGCCCCACCGTTTGATCCGCCGACTCTTGTGATGGAACGTCACAACTCGAGAATACCGAATTAATTTGAAGCGTAACTTGGATTTTCGAATCGGACCAAAAAAGGTATCTTGCACTACTAGGTCCCATGTGGGACATGTGTACCAAATTTCAGAAAGATCCATGAAATATTTCCTGAGAATTCACTGTAACAATGTTTCAAGGGGAAATTCAAGATGGCCGCCTTGTGGCCATATTGGATTTTCGATTCGGACCGAAAAAGGTATCTTGCACAACTAGACCATAAGGGGAACCTGTGTACCAAATTTGAGAAAGATCCATGCAGTACTTCCTGAGAAATCACAATAACAAATTTGCATGGGAAAATCCAAGATGGCCACCTGTTGGCCATATTGAATTTTCGAATCGGACCAGAAAAGGTATCTTGCACAACTAGACGACAAGGTGAACCTGTGTACCAAATTTAACAAAGATCCATGCAGTAGTTCCCGAGAAATCGCAATAACAAAGTTTCATGGGGAAATCCAAGGTGGCCGCCTGATGGACATACTGGATTTTGGAATCGGACCAGAAAAGTTATCTTGCACAATTGAACCTGTGTATCAAATTTGAGAAAGATCCAGGCAGTACTTCCTGAGAAATCATGATAAAAAAATTTCATGGGGAAGTCTAAGATGGCCGCCTGGTGACCATATTGGATTTTCGATTCGGACCAAAAAAGGCATCTTGCATATCAAGACCCTAAGGGGAACCTGTGTACCAAAATTGAGAAAGATCCATGCAGTAGTTCCTGAGAAATGATGATAAAGTTTCATGGGAAAATCCAAGATGGCTGCCTGGTGGCCATACTGGATTTTCAAATCGTACCAGGAAAGGTATCTTGCACAACTAGATCCCAAGGGAACTTGTGTACCAAATTTGAGAAAGATCCATGCAGTAGTTCCTGAGAAATCGCGATAACAAGGTTTCATGGGGTAATCCAAGATGGCTGCCTGGTGGCCATATTGGATTTTCGAATCGGACCAAAAAAAGGTATCTTGCACAACTAGACCCAAGGGGAACCTGTGTACCAAATTTGAGAAAGACCCATGCAGTAGTTCCTGAGGAATCGCGATAACAAGGTTTCATGGGGGAAATCCAAGATGGCTGCCTGGTGGCCATATTGGATTTTCGAATCGGACCAGAAAAGGTATCTTGCACAACTAGACCCCAAGGGGAACCTGTGTACCAAATTTGAGAAAGATCCATGAAGTAGTTCCTGAGAAATCGCGATAACAAGATTTCATGGGGAAATCCAAGATGGCTGGTGGCCATATTGGATTTTCGGATCGGACCAAAAAGGTTTTGCACAACTAGACCCCAAGGGAACCTGTGTACCAAATTTGAGAAAGATCCATGCAGTAGTTCCTGAGAAATCGCGATAACAAGGTTTCATGGGGAAATCCAAGATGGCTGCCTGGTGGCCATATTGGATTTTCGAATCGGACCGAAAAAGGTTTCTTGCACAACTAGACCCCAAGGGGAACCTGTGTACCAAATTTGAGAAAGATCCATGCAGTAGTTCCTGAGAAATCGTGATAAGGTTTCATGGGGAAATCCAAGATGGCTGCCTGGTGGCCAAATTGGATTTTCGGATCGGACCAAAAAAGGTTTGTTGCACAACTAGACCCCAAGGGGAACCTGTGTACCAAATTTGGGAAAGATCCATGCAGTAGTTCCCGAGAAATCGCGATAACAAGGTTTCATGGGGAAATCCAAGATGGCTGCCTGGTGGCCATATTGGATTTTCGAATCGGACCAAAAAAGGTTTCTTGCACAACTAGACCCCAATGGGAACCTGTGTACCAAATTTGAGAAAGATCCATGCAGTAGTTCCTGAGAAATCGCGATAACAAGAATTGTTTACGGACGGACGGACGACGGACGACGGACGACTGACGACGGACGACGGACCACGGACGAAAAGCGATTTGAACAGCCCACCATCTGGTGATGGTGGGCTAAAAATGGAAACTAATGTTTGAAACATCGCGATGTGAACACATGGTGGTATGAGCTGTAGTTTTCAAAGGATTTAATATTTGTGAAAATCATAACTCGCATCTCACAAGATATCCGCATGAATAGACAAGTGAGGTAAGCAGTCTACCCACAATGGATTTGTAAAAATTCCATCCGAGGAGAACTTGTACATCATCCATTCCCTTTTAGTTACAAGCATAATAAAACAGTCAACGAAGTGGAGTACTGCGGCTACAGGGAAAATATTCACTAAAGTTGATGTAGTATGGTAGACCTAATTAAGCCCACTTAGCTATATGTATTAAGGGATGTCAGGACGTTTTGGCAGGCATCATTTCACCAGCCCGCAACATTTCCGCAGAAAAAAGTGTTGGCGCACATGGTTCAGACCAACACGTGCTCTGAGCAGAATGCGTAAGCTACAATATAGGTTCATCCTTGTTGCTCCAAATTTTATGGCTGCTCATTGCCATCTTTAGAAACTCTACTATGATTGGTGAAAAATCATTTTATCTTAACAAATTGACTCAATCAGAATTTACTAAAATACAATAAGGAAGAAGAACCAATCAGATACAAGTAGCCTATATCTGGAGGATATCCCAAGATGTAATGTAGTATATGTTGATGTTGTTTTGATAGTGGTTGAAGGTAAGATCAGGCGTGAATGCATGCTGAATTCCTCCATATACATGTAGCCCAATTCAGAACGGGTTTTATCTCCCTTGTTCCACTAGGTGCGTACAAGGGTGTTCCACGATATACTTACGTGAGTGAGTAGAGCAGAGAAGCCTGACTGACAGTAGCCCTGTTTGTGATACTGGTCCTCTATACCATAATACAGGTCATAATACTCTACAGCTACAAGAAAAACATGCACACTGACAAACTCTACAACAACAACGACAACAAATACAGCAACAACAAATTTTGATTTTACACATGCTATTCGCACAATCTTTTGTGAATGGAGACGCATATATTGTCATGAGCAGCAGAGGATGTACCAATTGCATTCTGGTTCACGGACAGAAATTGTTTGGGTGAGTCATATTCACCCAGAGGGAGAAACTTTGGGGTGGGTGATAAGCATGGTTCCACACAAAGGAAGAAGGACCAGGGACAATCTTTTTTAATAGAGATGCATATACTTTCAAGTTTCAAGCCCATCCTTGCCATATCGAGTTTGAGACATAATTTTGATTACCTCCCTTGAGTTTTATCCCTCCAAAAATCCAAGGTGGAATATTTTGTTTGAAATCCCAAATTATGTGTGAATTGTAAATTAAGCAAAAGGATGGAAAGCCGCAGCAGGACCCTAAACTTGGTAAACTAGAGTGCATGTACATGTATGTGTGAAGGGGGAAATCTTATAATGGCAGTCAGAGTCAGGAATTTCAACAAGTTTGACTTATGGGGTCTTACAAGAAATAATCTGAAAAGAACATCATCCCTTTCACAAGGTATCTTTCTGCAAGAAAAGCTTTTGATGTCATGGCGCTCTATTTCGTTTTCCAGAGTCTTGAAAAAAACACTTCAAATAAACAAACCATGAAAGAGAAAATGGGTTCAGTTCTACTATAATCAACAATCAACTTGTGGGCAATCTACATGTTGACCATTATTCACACGGTTAGTTTACATAATGCAGAACAGCTGCCCAATTTCTATGATAACAGATCACATGACTAGGTTATATATCAACCAATCAAATTGCAGTGATGCATTAAGTTCTTGGAAATGATACATTATCTGTAGAATAAAAAGGAAACTGGAATACGAACAACATCTTCCTTCTTTTATCTGCTTTACAGAAAACCATGATTAAGTGCTGGGGAAAACATGCTTTTTATTCTGTTTTAATTTAGAAGTAAAATTCATAATTCAAGGAATGTTTAATTTACATGTATAATGAACATGAAGCTATTGGAATGAAATTTTCAGTAGACTTCCATGACTACCAATATATCATGTTGAGAATATCTTTGCACATGGTGAAAACTCTAATGTTGTTGGAAGTTTCACTCTGTGGTAAATTGGCCATATCAAGTAGTGACAGCTGGAAGGTGGAATCCAAGCTTTAATGGGGTATAACACTGTAAATCTTTCTGGTCTCCCCCTGATTCAAAGCGGTCTCAAGGGAGGTATTCACACTGATGTTTGACCTTATCTCCCCTAACACAGAGATTCATGTCCTAGGAATGTAGGGGGGGAGAGAAACTCTTCTAATAATTCAATCACTTCAGAATTTCTAAAAATATGTTACATGTACATATACATGCCTGGTCTTGCATTTTAATGGGGCTGATCAGCCCAGGCCTGGTTAAAGGCACGGTATGCGTTTTTCATGGGGCCTTACCAGCCTGGTAAAAGTAAATGTAGTTCAATTGAAATGAGCCCTGGCTGTGAGCAAATCAGCCCAGTTAATAGCCAATACCAGACCTATCCAATAAGCTTGGTCTTATTTCTAGGATACAAGGCCTGCAGACAGTTTCTTTGGAGGCGCTCTGTGATTGGTCGGATGTTCTTTTTCATTTCTCACCACAAACCAATGAAAATATCACATTGTTTCATGTGAATTTGGATTGACCAATCAAGTGAGAGAAGATATCGCATGATGCACAACAGTCAAGTTTATTGGAATTCAGATATCCAGTTCTAATCTTATCTCTGAGAAAGTTTTGCGTAGCTCTGAAGTATTCCTGCATACTAGAATGGCTGCTGGTGTGATTGAATAGAGAGAATTTACCCAATATACATTGTACTGTTTGCCTTCTGCAAGTGCATTGCTCAAACTGCACAACACTCTGATAATTCACCCAGCTTTATCTGCTTATAATCCTTACAATCTTGCACAATACAAAAAAAATGTACACTTCATAACCTTCATGCATAACCATGCCCGACTCGCTGCATTACAAAACTTGCTGAAATGATTCACACACGAGCATTGGGAGACAGAGTTGTATGTTAAACAAGATGCAGGGAAATGCTTAAGTCAAGAAAACTCAATTAGAATATGTAATAGCAAGATCTTTCCATAATGTTACGTAGGACAAATACAATAGGTGACTACATGTTGGGAACCATCAACCAAGAACTGAAAATGGTCAAGCCTATTGCACACACAGTGGACCCAATTGTCATACATGATCGACAACATGCATGCTGAAAATGTTCCACGGGTTGTAGCTTGGAACAAAACAGAAGGAATTGCCTGGGCAAAGAAAATCAAACATGTTACAGGCATGCTTTTCTTCAAGTTCCATCAACAAATGGCAGGGATGTATTCACTGATTGAAGAGCAATTGCGATGTATTTTTTCGTACATTTCTGCCAAGATGCAGTTTTATACAGAGTTGGTTGCATTCATACAACTCATTGGGGCATACATGTACATGCAGCATTCCAACAAGTTAATGTACTTAACATGGTAAGTTTGAATTCTCAGGTAAAATTGTGAATTACAAACATCGTGAAATACAAAATGTCATCATTTTTGATGAATTGGTAAGTTAAGGATGTCCGCTGGTGGTAAATCAAAGTAATTAACTTTTTGAATAATGTGTGTTGTTGCATTCATAATTGTGTAATATGAGGAAAAACAAAGAAAAAAATATAGGTTGGTGTGCATTTTTTAGCTGTAGGCAACATTAAGTGGACTGCCCTATGCTCAATTTGATAACCTAGAAAGCATAGGGAATAGCCCTAGTTTTGAAGCATATTCATGAAAAATTCATATAAATAGTATTTAACTTTTTCTTATATTCTAACTGTTTGCAGATAATCACAATGTCTATCAAAATTTAGCAAATTGGATGGATGTTGCTGTGCAAAATTCTCGGCTAGAAGGCGTTTAAAGGAAATCCCCATCTCTTAACCTAGGGAAGGGAGATAACCCAATGGAAAAACAGGCAAAATGGCTGCCGAAGTCAAAAACCACCAGCGGACATCCTTAAGATAAATCCTCTAATAATTGAAGCACCGTATTAACATTCAATCTCTTCCAGTTTTGTGGATGGAATTCAGTCAGTCAACCCAATAAATATGCACCCTTTAGGCTCTAAAACATCCTTAAAGAGGTAGTAGCGTGATTTTAATTGTTCGGGTAAACTGAACAACACGACCAACTGCAACAATTGCCAAAAGATTTCCAGGTCGTGAAGTCTTGTATTTCACAAAGAGACCAATATTGTCAGATTTTTCAATTCAGTCTTGTGAACAACATGAAAATGGGAAATGACTGAGATGACGTCCGATAACGTGACCAGCTGTCCATGACGTCACGTTAGAAGCCGTCACAGTGCAATCAAAGTTCTAAGATCGAGTATGACGTTGCAAAGCATCACGATCGGAATGCCAGTGCGCGTTTTGTGACGTCATCTCAGGCACTGGGGCCAAGTGCAGGTGCTGTCACGTTTTTCAGAGAATGTCAGAAGTGTGATTTCAATGACCGTGATATTGAAAAATGAGGTCACAGGAAAACGTTCACCATAGTTGATCTCAACTACTAAATAACTTTTATCGAAATATGTTATTTGCTGAATATTTTTTAAATGACGCTACTACTACCTCTTGAAGAAATAATAGATACATGTAATCTGCAGGAATTTGGAACCAAAATTGGTCAATTTTTGAAATATTCACTCCCTGTGACCGATTTATTAGAGAATTCACCATCAATATTTAACATTTCAGACCCATAAATGGAAATCAGAATATACAACAATGTAACGTACGCTTTCCATGTTCATCAATTATCCCTCAATTCAAGCAAGAGAAACAGATTTATATCTCTTACCCATGGGTACATCGAATGAATAACACTGGTAAAATGTGTGACTTACCGGTTCTGCAGGGAGAGTATTCTGTGAATGTTCTGGTGGTTGTTTTGGCTACAAGACACTTTCCTATTGGCTCTCTCTTGTCCAATGAATGAGAGTAATACACATGTCTGGGGGCACATGCCTGAAACGAGATAAAGTACAAGGGTAAAGTCAAGAATTATGTCTTGAATAATGGAAAATACGGTACGATTCTCCTGAAGTTTGTTTTGTGAGAATCCAGATAAAGATTTTTGTGAGAGTGTTGTCCAAGAATAGATTCTCGCTATATATTTTTTAATTCCATCCCCTTAAAACTCGACTTCACTGGACAGAAATTCATGGATTAGCAAACTTCAAATAAACATATTTTCAAGAGAAGTCTGCAGTGGTAGAAATAAATCTTCTACAAAATATGTGAGGTAAGTATCTCAACAAGCGTTCTGAGAACCCCAACATCTCGCCTTGCGGGGTCATCCGCCGAAGGTGCAGCAGTATTGAAAGCATACATGTAGAGCAAACAATAAGGCCTGGAATAGGTGATGTGGTACAGACAATAATGTCTGGAATAGACTATCTGGTGCAGACAATAACATCAGTCCCATGTGGGATTACTGGCATATAAGTTAATCCCATGTAGGATGGATAGGTCAGTGCCGTCGGATTACTGGTGCATAGGGCAGTCCAGTGTGAGATTACTGCTGGATAGGTCAGTCCCATGTGAGATTACTGCTGGATAGGTCAGTCCTGTGTAGGATTACTGCTGGGTGGACCAGTCCCGTGTGTTATTACTGATGGATAGACCAGTCCCCTGTGGGATTATGCTGGATAGTCCGGTCCCAAGTGGGATTACTGCTGGATAGGCCAGTTCTGTCTTGGATTACTACTAGATAGATGAGTCTCGTATGGGATTAATGCTGGATAGGACAGTCCCGTGTGGGATTAGTGCTGCATAGGCAGTCCAGTGTGGGATTACTGCTGCATACAGCAATCCTGTGTGGGATTACGGCTGGGGAGGCCAGTCCCAAGTGGGATTACTGCTGGATAAGCCAGTCCTGTCTTGGATTACTGCTGGATAGATGAGTCTTGTATGGGATTTAACTGCTGGATAGGACAGTCCAGTGTGGGATTACTGCTGCATACGGCAATCCTGTGTGGAATTACGGCTGGGGAGGCCAGTCCCATGTGAGATTACTGCTGGATAGGCTAAACCTGTGTGGGATTACAGCGGGATAGGTCAGTCCCATGTAGAATTATGGCTGGATGAATCAGTGCCATGTGGGATTACTGCTGCATATTGCAGTCCAGTGTCATATTACATGTACTTCTGGATAGGTCAGTCCCATGTGAGATTCCTGCTGCATAGGCCAGTCCGGTCTGGGATTACTGCTGGATAGGTCAGTCCCGTGTGGCATTACTGCTGGATAGGCCAGTGCCATTTGGGATTACTGCTGGATAGGTCAGTCCTGTGTGAGATTACTGCTGGATAGACCAGTCCCAAATGTGATTACTACTGGATAGACCAGTTCGGTCTGGGATTACTGCTGGATAGTTGAGTTCCGTATGGGATTACTGCTGAATAGGTCAGTCCCGTGTGGCATTACTACTGGATAGGCGCCATTTGGGAATACAGCTGGATAGGTCAGTCCCGTGTGAGATTACTGCTGGAGAACTGTGACCTAGGAAAACGTGAAACATGTCCACCATGTATTATAATCATCCCACGAAAGGTTCAACAAACTTTCCATGTACAGATCTACATAAATTTTTGCCCAACAAAAACCTTATCAATGGAAAGGTACAAAGTCTAAACTGCAATAATTAGGACAAAAATTCATATTTAATGTCATACTTCTTAAATAGCACATGCACATCGTCAAATCACATTGAACTTGGGTAGCAAGTGTCAAACTCATCCAATGAAAGCTGACAGCTTCAGAAAACTTTCCATGTACAGGTGTACATGTATATACATGTACAGTATTATTGGCAGATTACTTAAACAAAACCCTCAAAATTTGAACAAAAATTATTATTTCATCTCCTAATTAGCACAGGTACATGTTCTAATCATAAGAAACATGTGTACCAAGTTCCATAATGATTCAATGACAGCTGACAACTGCAGCAAACTGTGGTGTACAGATGTACATGTGCACTTCAGCTAAACGCAAAACTCTATCATTTGCCATAATTTGTAGAAATATTAATATTTCATCTCAAAAATAGCACAGGTACATTCTCTAATCATAAGAAACATGTGTACCAAGTTTTGTAATCATCCAATGAGAGCTGACAACTGCAGCAAACTTACCATGTACATGTACATGTATACAAATAGAGGCCTACATGTGCATTTCACCTAAACAGAAAACTCATTCATTTGCCATAATTTGGAGAAAAATTAATATTTCTTCTCAAAAATAGCACAGGTACATCCTCTAATCATAAGAAACATGTGTACCAAGTTTCATAATCATCCAATGACAGCTGACAACTGCAACAAACATTCTAAGTACACATGTACATGTGCACTTCAGCTAAACGTAAAACTCTTATCATATGGATTTTAATATTGGAGCACCCCAGGGGTAGTACCCCCAGGTGGCATACCCACCCCCCATATTTTTTTTATGTTTTTTATATTTGTTCTAATTTTTCTAGATTTTTTTTTAATTTGCTAAACCAAAAATCTTATCATTTCCAGGCAGGGGACACCGACACTGACGACGACATCCTCCTTCCCCCCTCACAATATCTCCCCTTTACTTCGTAAGGCGAGATAAAAATAGCACAGGTACATTCTCTAATCATAAGAAACATGTGTACCAAGTTTTGTAATCATCCAATGAGAGCGGACAACTGCAGCAAACTTACCATGTACATGTATACATATAGAGGCCTACATGTACATTCACCTAAACAGAAAACTCGTTCATTTGCCATAATTTGGAGAAAAACTAATATTTCTTCTCAAAAATAGAACAGGTACATCCTCTAATCATAAGAAACATGTGTACCAAGTTTCATAATCATTCAATGACAGCTGACAACTGCAGCAAACTTACCACGTACATCTACATGTAGAGGCCTACATGTACAATTTACCTAAACAGAAAACTCATTCATTTGCCATAATTTGGAGAAAAATTAATATTTCTTCTCAAAAATAGCACAGGTACATCCTCTAATCATAAGAAACATGTGTACCAAGTTTCATAATCATCCAATGACAGCTGACAACTGCAACAAACTTTCTAAGTACAGATGTACATGTGCACTTCAGCTAAACGCAAAATCATAGGGATTTTAACATTGGAGCACCCCAGGGGTAGTACCCCCAGGTGGCATACCCACCCCCCCATATTTTTATTATTTTTTTTTATATTTTTTCTAATTTTTCTAGATTTTTTTTTAATTTGCTAAACCAAAAACCTTATCATTTCCAGGCAGGGGACACCGACACCGACGACATCCTCTTTCCCCCCTCACAATATCTCCCCTTTACTTCGTAAGGCGAGATAAAAAGAGGACAATAGACTACATTATTATCTCTATAGTTAGAGAATTCAATCTAGGATGAGGGTCCATGTTTGTACTTCAGCAGTTTGGCCTTGAGCAATTATTTTTGGATGATTTCTCTGCACAAATTCATGAACTTCTTCTTGATCATTTCCAATCTAGGTAAACCAAGATGGTAAATCAGGGGAATACCATCCAGACGTGACGCTATGAAAACTTTGTACGAAATGTTCGCCTATATTCTACGAGATCCCATAATAAGCCAATCACGACCATTCTTGACTTTTCTCTCTGACAATGATTGACGTTTAATTCACGGAGATTAACATCTTCGCGCGGCACATCTTTTGATATTTTCTACCCCCTAACAAAGCCAGACTTTGGCGGGAGTAAACTTTTTGATCTTCACGCACTGTCTGGAAATGATGCCATATTTGGATACTGTTTCTCGATAATGTTCATATAATAGTCCACGTGCTACCGTGTGTAATTATGTGCATGTGATTTCAACAAGCTAGTCACCTGATTGGCTAACAAATGTAGTTTCAGATTCGCATGGGATTTATAAAGGGCTGAATTCAGATATAATATTCCGTAATATTATATCTGAGTTTACTGAGATTACATGTAGATCATCTCAAGATACGAATCCCAGTTTTTTCAACAACAACAAACACATTCATCATGCCAGTCCGCCTAATTTCTCCACTCTAAAGCTAAGTTTAACGGTCACAAATTCATGAAACTTCAAATAAATATATATGTACATGTACCATCCCTTCATATCAACATATCTTCAATAGGATTCTGTAATGATAGGAGCAGAGAATCTTCTACCAAACAGGTGATATAAGTACTTCACAAAGTGCAAGGTAGACTACATTATTATCTCCACCTAGAGAATTCAATCTCTGATGAAGGTTCATGATTACACTTTATTTCACATGTTTGGCCTTGGGCAATTACTTTACTTTCAGATGTTCAAAGAATTTCTCTTTAATAGCTCAGCCATGAGCCAGTTAATTCCTCCAAACAGATCAGCAGATGCAGAAGGCATCCATCAGAATGCCCAGAGCATAATCCAACCATTTCCTGTACAATAACCCAGCCTATTCCTGTATTAGTACTGTAGCTCATGTTTTCAGAAGTTTCACCCAAACTAGTCTCAACCTGGATGAAGCAAACACAGGGCACTTCAACACATTATTATACTGGTGCATGTAGTTTGAGCTGAATCATAGATGTTAAGTGAATTATACAACTTTACTACATGTACATGTAATAACTTGAATAATTATGGAAGAGTAACAGGAATCCGCATCATGTTCACAGGAAGCCACATTATCAGGCTCACGTTGAGAACTCCAAAGAAATTTACATTATCCAACTCACAATGAGAAATCCAAACAAATTCACATTATCTTGCTCACATTGAGAACTCCAAAGGAAGCCACATTATCATGCTCACATTGAAATCTCCAAATAAAATCTACATTATCCAGCTCACATTGAGAAATTAAAAGAAACCCACATAATGCTCGCATTGAGAAATTCAAAGAAATCTACATTATCCGGTTCACAATGAGAAATCCAAACAAATCCACATTATCTTGCTCACATTGAAAACTCCAAAGGAAGCCACATTATCATGCTCACATTGAAATCTCCAAATAAAATCTACATTATCCAGCTCACATTGAGAAATTAAAAGAAACCCACATAATGCTCGCATTGAGAAATTCAAAGAAATCTACATTATCCGGTTCACAATGAGAAATCCAAACAAATCCACATTATCTTGCTCACATTGAAAACTCCAAAGGAAGCCACATTATCATGCTCACATTGAAATCTCCAGAGGAAGCCACATTATCATG
>JAVTVY010031139.1:0-13058 GCA_036873755.1 Hanleya hanleyi
GAAACAAAGTAGTCCACCAACCTAAACATTCAGATTATTTTTACAGATTTATAAAATCAGCATACATTGAAACATACACTTCACTCAACAAAATAAAGAACATTGGCATGGTAAATACTTCGCAATTCGCACATGACAATGCACACATGTCTGGTTTGATTTAGAGGTTTTTCTTTCAACACTAACAATTCATGACATATAAAGGATCTCGTATGTTTGGATGGGTAAATGGCCCCAGAAGAAGTACCTAAAATTACATATTGCATATACAAGAAATTGTTCAATTGGCATGAGGTACAATATGATGTTGTATACTCAGACAAATTTCAAGGCACTGAGTCTCATGATTCTCGAGTAACAGGGCCGTGAAGTAGTGCATTCATTCAAAATAGTTGATTCTGATGTGAAAACAATTCTTAGTGTTCTATATAAACATATGAAGATAAACGATAAGCAGAACCAGAGTTGGTCGACTACTACGGCCCTGTTATTCGAGAAAGATTAGACTCGGTGCCTTGAAACTTTTCTGAGTATACAATATAATATTGTACTTCATGCTAACTGAACAATTCCTTGTATATGCAATATTTTATTTTGGGCACTTCTGTTGCACCTGTTTTGGGGCCATTTACCCATCTAAACATACGGGGTCCTTTCACCTGTCTCTTCTTATCCCATGATACATTACTTACTGTTAGGTTTGACCAGGACTCGTCCGATCTGCTTGCCCGGTCGTATACCATTAGTCACTTGACATAAATAATATCCGGTGTCTTGATAGGTAATAGAGGGAAGCTGGAGTTTGTTTTCGTTTGCTGGTCCAGTAGAAGTGTTGGTTTTCCGTATTAATTTGTCACCATATTGGTTGTGAATCCACTGTTCCCAAGGACTGAAGGTATAACTGGCTGGGACACCATCAGCTACACATGTTAGTGTATTAGTGATGTTGTTGTAAGTTAGAGAGACTTCCGGTGGATCTGGAATCAGACAAATTCAGACACCAAATTTATTCGCCTTCGTTTCGTTTCTTTTTATCACTAATAAGGATACATATAGGCAATACAATTCGGTGATATTTACATTTAATAGTAGATGAAATCAGTAGGAATCCGTGGCAATTTTTTCAGGGCTAAATTGTAATGTCTCTTTCTATATCAGAAAAGTATATGTGGTTTATATACTACTATCCGAATGCCCATGTTTGGGGTGACATCAATTTCAGTAGACACGGACATCCCTGAACATCTCCAGACCAGTCCCAAAGTCAAATGACCGGAACTATCCGCACAATGCACCTCCTCACTCAAGCCTCTATCTGCTAACCCAAATCCACTCTACATACTATACTATTTGGATGATGGCCATCTTGAATTTGCATTTACAGGGCATTTTGACCCCGCCAAAATTCTTGTGGTTGTATGAAATGATTTTTTATTCCTAATCCATCATTTCCAGGTCAAATACATAAATTGTGAGCGGAGATAGGAGATTTATTACATTTTTGGCGGCCATTTTGGATTTTGCCCTTTAGCGAAAATTGCCCAAATTTTTGAGAGCACGTTTGTATGATATAGAAACAACCATTACAATTTATTCCTGGAAAATTGGCCATGAAATCATACTGACATACAAAACGAATGATGGAATTCCTCATACACAAACTCTGTTTACATACAACTTCTGTTCACATTTACCTGTGTGATATTTGAAACGAGAGCAAGTTCAATTAAGGACTGACTTTCTCATTTTGCAGTTTTATCGGGGTATAAACTGTCAAATGATGTGGTTGAAACTGTATAAACACAATGCTTGGCCTCATTGACACCGGCTGCACCACATCCCTTGCTGTACATTAGTACGATGAAGCGTTCTATAAGGTCCATATGCACGGACTCGAGAGTGTCAGGATCATGCGTGAGAGCCACTAGTGTGTCGGTGGGGTCCGATATGCTTGTACAGGCGGTCTTTTTGCCACATCCAAGAAACTGTGAAGTCGTCTTGCACACCGTTAAGCTGTGAAAGAGAGGTAGTGCCACGGACTTTGACGGACCAAGATCGGAACAGATGGTTTTGACTGGAATGCCACAATACTTTTTCCTGAACCCTTAAAATCCCGAAGTATGAATGGATCAGCGGCTTCTTAAAAAATGTTAACAAAAAGGAGCCGTTCTCATTCATCAGCACACAGATCTCCAAGACTGACATGAGCGGAAAGCTCCTTCTGTGTACCCGTTTTGAGTCCGTGTTCTTCAACAGGCGTTGTGACCTCACAATACTTCAACCGTGCAACCATTCCGAGGCGGACACCAGGGTCCTCCTGCATCTAGCACATGCCACGGAGGAGGGTCATACAACAGCCTACGATGGACAGCGATGTCCGGTCTTTGGAGACCCTCGGTCTATCGGAACTCTTGGTGGACTTCGGTACTGGAAAAAAATATTGTGACATTCCAGTCCATACCATTTGTTCCGATCTCGGTCCGTCAAATCCTTGGCACTACCCCTCTTCCACAGCCTTACTGGGTGCGACCCGACTTCACAGTTTCTTGAGAGCGCAAGCCAGAAGGTATAGGTACTAATAATCATTGCTATATTGTTGCTAAAGCGGTCTTTGTATTGTATTTCGAACCTTTAAATACACATAGCGGCGTAGCGGCATAGTTATAGCATTTTGTCAGCAGATGTCATCTCTGAAGTATTTTAATATAATTTGTTCCTGAATAATCTTCGTTCGATTGTTCTTAGTGGTAACTGTTGATCTTTGACCTTTGACCCCAAAATGGGGTGACTTTAAATCTTTAAAATAAGATCAGATTCGGAGAATGCCACAAAACTCTATGGTATTACTTGTGGTTCTTTTGGTGTTATACCTACAATTGACCTCTGGTTCGGATTACCTCTACCGCGACTCTCAAATGATATGTTGCCCCGAATCGCCAAAATAAGGCCAGATTCGGGTTACTCGACCCTGGAAACCAATAGAATGGGGCAGTTTATATATCTTGCCCCAAAACCACTGATAATGGCGAATTTGTTCCCAAAATGACCTTTAGGGTGACCTTAAAGGGTGACCTTGACCTCAAATCGTTGAAATAAGATCACAATCAGATTCTCCGACCCCCAAAACCACTAAAAAGTGCTATTATTCATATTTCTAGCCCTTTCAGTTATTTAAATACGATTGACGTCTAACCCGGGTGGCGACCATATTGAATTTCGCCGAATATGGCGGCCCTAGGAGGCGCCCGTCTTGGCGCCCGTCAAAAATCGAAATAGTATGGTATGGGCGACATATGGGCCAAATTTAGTGCTTTTGGAAGAATGTGAACCAAAAAACCCCTAACAGCCCTGACTATAATGAATTACGATGTTACTGTCATAACTATAATAATAATAATAATACTTTATTTCAGACACGGGTCCATATATACATAGAAAACAAGATTACATACTGGTATGTAGTGCCGATAGGCACTACTTAGAGGAATACAACAGTTTCTGCCATTTATCGAGCAGCACAGAATGTACAATAAGGTCGGATTTAAGTATAGTACACAGTATCAGGTTTTCGCTGGACTCAATTCTCCTTTTGAAACAATAGACAGCTTTCCTCACTATTTCGCCAAAGGAAGGGATGCTGTTGACAGCAAACATAGCACTGGCACTACAACTATATCTATAATGAAGTAGCCATCGAAATGCGTTGTTGTACATAACTTTGATGCCGTTAAAAACAGTAGTGGTATGAGTACTCCAAAGTTGACAACAATAAACATTACAGCAGTATGCTCTAAAAAGACTTTTCTTAACACCAGTCGTACAATCACCTAAGAAGCACATTAGCACGTACGCAAAGCCTTCTCTTTTGCGATTCGATATCCGCATTATCTGACAGATCACGCGTAATAATATGGCCTAAGTAGGTGTAGCAATTGACATATTTCTATAACTCCCCACCCAACTTAACCGGAGGAGGCAAAAAATCTCGATATCGCCTTGGCGATAAAACCATACACACGGTTTTCTTAGTGTTGAAGACAATATCATGCGACTCTGCGTAAGAAGAACAATAGTTTAAAAGACCCTGCAGGGCTTTGACGGAGGGACACATGATACACTTATCATCAGCGTACAGCAAATGATTCACAAATAAACCATTTAACTATGTCGGCGTGTATTGTTACGTTCTATTTTGAACCCTATCGTCTGCTACAAAAGTAGTTCGTCAAGAAACGTGTAAACTTCGAAACGTAAAGTTAATCGAGTTGTAAACTTCTCAACCAGTCACATATTTTAAGCGAAATGAAAAATTTCTATCAAACCCTATATAAAAAAAATGAAAGTTTAAATGATGAGAACGAGCGTCGTGTGAAAATGGTATTAGTTTAGTAGAATGCGAAGAAGCGTTACAAAATATGAAAAACGGTAAAACACCGGGGTCAGATCGTCTTCCAAGCGAATTCTACAAGTTCTTCTGGAAAGAGATTGGGCCCTTTCTGCTTCGTTCCGCTAACTACGCTTTCGATACACAGTCCTTATCAACATTTCAACAACAGGGTATTATTACTTGCCTACCAAAAGATGGAAAAGATAGAAAGCATCTTAAAAACTGGAGGCCTATATCGTTACTAAACGTGGACTATAAAATAATTTCCAGCTGCATCGCCAACAAAATTAGAAATTTTCTACCTTCGATCATCAGCGACACACAGAAAGGTTTTATGAAGGGGCGTTACATAGGGGAAGTAACAAGATTAATATCTGACCTAATGGCCTATGCAGACGACAACGAAATCCCGGGCTTACTATTTCTCATCGATTTTGAAAAAAGCATTTGATTCAGTTTCTTGGCAATTCATGGAAAAAACACTGGTTTCATTCAACTTTGGAAATAATCTAATTCGATGGATTAAGTTATTACAAAATAAATCTAAAAGCGCTGTAATAAATAACGGATTCCTGTCGGATTTTTTTGAATTAGAAAAAGGATGCAGACAGGGTGATCCTATCTCTCCATATTTGTTCATAATCGTAGCCGAAGTCTTGTCCATTGCTGTAAAAGGGGATGACAATAATAGGTATAAAAATACAAGACTCAGAAATAAAAATTCAGCAATATGCTGATGACACTACCCTTCTCCTAAATGGCTCTAGGAGCTATTTGGCGGCAGCGATGGGTATCTTGGATAAGTTTTCAAGCTGTTCAGGACTCCGTTTGAATATTGACAAGTCCCGGGCTGTTTGGTTTGGCAGTGCAAAGGGAAATACAATAAAATTATGTCCTCATTACCGGATTAACTGGGATCCAGGTGGATTCAAACTATTAGGGGTATGGTTCTTTGAAAATCTTGAAAAGCAAATGCAGGAAAATTTCGCAGAAAAAAAGACCAAAATTCAAAAACTGTTAGGAATCTGGTCTAAACGCGACATATCCCCGTTGGGAAAAATAACTGTTATCGTCTTCGTCCTTCCGCTCCTTACTCATCTATTCTCCGTCCTGCCTAACCCACCTGCAGCATTCTTTAACCCTATCTGGCCTGGGCTTTTTGGGACCTGTCCAGGCCTGGGGGGGGCCGAAATGGCCCCCCCCCCTAATTATTTTTCTTACCCCTTGAGCTAGGGGGCTGAAACTTATCACACTATACCCTTGGGTCAAGCTCTACCAGAAAATGTGAAAAAAATCCAAGATGGCCGCTTTGATGACATCACAGTGACATCATTTCCAAAAACGGGTTTTTGGTCGATTTTTCGGTCAGTTTTTCCGAATTTTTTATTTTTGCAATTTCGCCGCAAAAACTGCATGATAAATTAGTAAATATTAATGTGATGTGAAATAAAATAGTTTTTGCCCACTTTTCATCGCGAAAAAGCAGAAATTTTGAAGAAATATGACAAAAATATCACTTTTCTGCTACCCCATGTGGCCGCCATCTTGGATTTACCCATGATCCTCTGCTCGGGGGGTCATGCAAATAGGCTCAAAATGACCCCAATATGACAAACTATAAAGTCACGGAGTTTCAGCTCTCCATTTTTTGTCCTTCCGGATATAGCGCAGAAAGTTTGGTAGGGGGGGGCCATAATGGCCCCCCCCAGGCCTGGTAGGGTTAAAGATATTAACACCATTCTATATAAATTTTTATGGGGCGGGGGTCCAGACAGAGTAAAACGGAAAACTCTGATATGCGATGTAGAGGAGGGAGGACTAAACATGATCGATCTCTATACATTTTCTAATTATCTAAAGGTAAAGTGGGTAAAAAATATGACAAGTAACTCTTCTGCCTATCGAGCCATGGTGGAGAAAATTTTAGAACCATCGGGAGAGGATACCTGGAGTTTAGGCCCTGATGGGTTACAGGAACTTATTAGGCATGTAAATAATCCATTTTGGAGCGATGTGTTATCAACTTGGAGGGATTTAGTAAAACAGGAAAGGTTACCAGACACAGACGAATTGCTATATGATTTTAGTCCGTTTTCGGAATGGAAAACAATCGCCCAGTGGCGTGCAAAAGGTGCGTACCAATTAACCGACCTAGTTGGAGAGTACGGTTTGTTTTTAACTTTTGATCAATTCAGACAAAAATATGATGTTGCAAAGAAAGATTTTATTTTATATTATGCCATTATTCACAACATTTCCGCCGAAACGAAAACGAGGCTAAAACAGATTGACGGGGGTAAACTACAACAGCCGGATGGTATGTTAAATAAGATTACTAACCAAAAATTCTTAAAATTTATCTATAAGCATCTATTGAGAAATATAAAAGTGAAACCAGTTGATACAGAAAATAAATGGATTTTGGAGCTGGGCTTAAATCACCAAGACTGGACCAAAGTATACAAAAACGCATTCGATGTTATCCCACAGTCTAGTTTGCAATTCTTTCAATTCCAAATAACACATAGAATTATTGTTACGAATCAAAAGTTAATGCGTTGGGGTAAAGTGGAATCCGATAAATGCAGTTTTTGTGGCCAAGAAACGGAAACAATAATTCATTTGTTCTGGTTCTGTTGTCATAGCCAGAAACTGTGGCAACAGTTTGAAAACTGACTCCAGATACTCAATATATTTCCCTCTGCATTGTCAATCCAACAGGTCATTCTTAGTGCACCGACGGACGGTGTCCTGTTGAAACATCTTATATTGCTGGTAAAGAAACATATATACAATTGTAGATTCTGGAGGACTCTCCCTGCCTTCGAGAGAGCGAAGCAGTATATATACAAAGTGAGAGATATTGAGAAAAGTTTGTCAAGTAGTGATGAATTAGAAAAGGGCTTCGTTAAGAAATGGAGCCCCCTGGCAAACATATCTGTTTAATTTTATTTATGCATGTCAGTAAACATGAGTGGTGGTAAAACAACAACAACAGGCAAACGCACCGTGGATAGAAGTAACAGAAAAGGGTTTCTTGTACCGTTATAGAAAGAGTATTTCGCACTATATATTACCTCTGATAGTGAATTTCCCGCAGGATCCACCATGTTTCGGAATACAAATATATTTGCCCCTCTATAATTATCTGAAGGACTGACTAATCTGAAGGCTATATTACGAGTCACTTCAACCTCTTCTATCCTCTTGGACTTTTTGTCCAGGAGGATGGAAAGGGGTCGGCGGTGGCAATCGTTTTTAGTACAAATTCTTGTTATCGGCTTTAACCAAGTAAAAGGGGAAGTTTTAAAAAACCCTCTCTATGGATTTTCGTCATTTTTCGGCCAAAGAGTGGGGAAAACATTTTATGAAAAAAAAAATATAATAATAAAACCTCCATAGTCAAAATCTCATTCAGCCTAAGTGAACAAATGACCTGATGATACGTTGTGGATCACTGTGGGTATGCTTCAGAAGGTTAATTTTTCTTCTTTTCACTTGTAGATACGAATCAAACAGTTCATAGTGGTCCTTCTATATTACATTCGCATATTAACGTATTATATAATCGTGTCTACATTATTTATGTTATGTATATGATTTTATGTATCATTAATAGTATTATCCAAAACCCGGTAAGCCCTGGCTATGTGGGCACTGTACGGGTGTCTTTGTAACAAACCATGGCACTGTTTGAATGCTGAATAAATGCCCAGTGGCTTGTCCAGGGCTTACTGGGGGAAAAAAAAAAAAAAAAAAAAAAAAATTACATCACGTGATGCTATTTTGGCCAATGGGAGAAGAGATATGGTGAACGATTTCAGAGTGTAGAATTATTCCGAAATGCACATGACATAGACGCACTCATCATGCAACATTGTTGTCAAACATTCAGTCTCTATCCCTCTTTGTTATTCAGCTATCGCGTCCACAAAACAACGGACACACCAATCTGGAAGGTGCATAAAATTCACAAATGCACACATCTCACTATAAACTATATTACCTTGATTAAACGCCACATTAAAAGGAAGCTCCGTGTGTCTTAGATGGCCGGAGAGGCGTTCTAGCGTATTTCCGAGCAATAAAACAAGAAATCCTCGCCCGAATAAACATTATTTGTGTTGCCTGTTTTTTCAACATTTTTTAACTATTCATCATCAAGAATCTCACAGACTCCATCAACCTGATCGAACTTGCCAATGAGTTGGTGAACAATGAAAACCGACAGCGTGTATTTGGGCACTTCACTACCAAAGATTTGTAATTATATGCATTGCCTTTCGGTAACTTCTTGACTGGGCGAGGATTTGGACATTCCGATGGCATGGACACGCAGGGTGTTTACTATTCTGTTCATTTTCTTTCTAATTTTCATGAATGCAAGTCTGAAAAATCAAATAACAGTATTTTATCTTCGCTGATATCACGAAACGTCCAGGACATAGGAGTCATATGTTTTTAGCGGCATTTCGTCTTAGAATTGGTGGCTATCTCTACCATCCTTTATATGGTATAACACTACAGTATGTGACCCAGTTCCGAACCACTATATGGTCAGTACCTGCTACCGGCCTCAGTATATGTCTCCAGACCAACGGCAAAGTCGTAATTCATGCCTAAATTTCTGCACTATAACGTGATATACAAATTTTTCCGGGACAAACTATGAAGAAGCAACATGGGTCTCGTTTATTCACGACGTTGTTTTCCTAATTCCGGGTCACACTTCCAGTTCCGAATCGGGCGACCCCTACGAGGGGAAACAACTCTGTCAGGACGGAAACTCGGCATGTCGACCCCCAGGTGGAACAGGAATAACGATTTCAGTCACCTCCGATATAAATTCATTAGTTAATAGAGAGATTCATCATTGAAAAATGCCTTGTCTCCAAAGTAGGCAGTTAAAAATCTTGACCGCCATGGCGAATGATATTTTGAAGATTGAGAAGTATAAGAGGTATTTTCTACTCGGCACGAAATATTGGTTACTATATATTACTCCCAAGTTCCGAATCTCCAGAAGAAATGAGATCAATCCGATTTTCACTGTAATAAACCATTCAGACTGACAAACGTTCTGATGATGGTGAGAGAATAGAGTTCTCTATCTCGGTCTATTATCCAATCGAGTCGTGGAGTGCCTCAACTACCTCGCTGCTGGACATCTATAAATGTCGATGGGTACAAATGGGGATGGGGGAAAACAAGGTTCCGATAGTGGAAAGAAAAGAAAACTTTATTATACATTGACAAATAAAAAAGATTCGTTTTTACTCCAGTGAAGTAAACATCAGTATTTTTTTTTTATAATCTTTTTATTTCATTTGTAATATATATTACAGATATACAGAATCACTCTTCTATCTCACTCACTCATGCACATCTGTCTATACATATTGCTATATATTACTATATATACATATGTCTATAAATATAACCATACTGCACTCCTTGCTTTCATTGCACAAATTATTAGAAAATATATAGATATAAGAGCAATATATAGGCATGCACAAGCAACATCTCACTGAATATGTTATTTTTTCAACACACTGATCATGTTTTGAATATGTTTTGAAACAGGGCCCATTTTTTATTAAATTTATCAACTCTGTTGTCTTTATACGCCGTGTATTTTTCAATCGAAAACTAGTCCGAAAATATACAGTGAAGTGATTTGAAATTGAGCTCTGTATTTGAGAATTTATTATTGTAAATATATTTTTTTGTCAACAGCATCAGTGTGTTGATAGCACATTGGTCCTTTCCCCATCCTAAAATTATTTTGTCATTAGTTATCCCTCCTTGTAATCCCACCTGTTTTAGCCAATATTCTAAATCACACCATAATTTTTTTTACTTTAGTACATGTAATGAATAAATGCTCTATAGTCTCCCTTTCACTGAAACAGTGATCACATTTATCCTCGTCTTTAATTGATATTTTATGCAGAAACGAATTCGTCGTATTCTGTGTAATAATTTGAACTGTATCTCTTGAAGTTTTGTGTGCATTGTACAGTGAAAGGGAGTTTTGTAGACATCCACCCAATTTATACGAGAGTTCATATTTAAGATAACTTCCCATTTTGTTTGAGAAGGTGGTTATACATTTGGTTCATAATTTAAGATATCGTAGAACTTTCTACCTCCCTTCCTCTGCCATGCCAAAAGTTGCAGATGAACAGTAATTGTGGGACTTGTTTTAGGTATATTTGTAGTATCTGAAAGTATTCTATATTGCCATTCTTTCGGAATATTTCTCAACAATTTTGTATAGTCTAGATATGTTCCTTTTATAGTATGCATTGATTTTAGTTGTTCAAAGGTGAAGAAATTGCCGTTTGCATTAAATCTCTTACATAACGGACCTGTTTGTCATACCAGTTTTTTATAAAATGCGTCGATTGATTAAAATTTGGATTAAACCATAATGGTTCGTTATATATACCATTTGTAGATCTGATTTTCGTTTTCTTTTGCAGAGCATACCATGCATCCAGAGTATCTTTCCAAAAAGGGTTCGTTATATTATTTCCTTCACTCTTTAACCATTGCGCTCCCAAGGTGCGTATACTTAATATATACGTATCGGTATTGAAAAGATATTTCCATTTTCTGTTCTCGAAAATAAGTCTTCGTATCCACGACACATTCAATGATTCTATGAAAGCTATTATGTTGACCATTCGCAAGCCACCATGTTTATACTCTTGAGTGATTTGTACTCTTTTCACTTTGTCGGGTTTGCCATTCCAGATGAATTTGTATGGAATAAAGTTCCCTAATAGTATCATCAGGGGGGTTTGGCAAGGCGAGGAAGAGATGTATAAGTTTTGACAATCGAGTCGTGGAGTGCCTCAACTACCTCGCTGCTGGACATCTATAAATGGGGGTGGGTACAAATGGGGATGGGGGAAAACAAGGTTCCGATAGTGGAAAGAAAAGAAAAGTTTATTACACATTGACAAATAAAAAAGATTCGTTTTTACTCCAGTGAAGTAAACATCAGTAGTTAATAATATTCGCCATGCTGTAGTAACGGCAATATTTCCAATGTTGAGGAAAAGTATATACAAACCACACATTTACGTGGCTTGGGGAATATTATTAACTATTGATACCTGGTCTGAATGTGTATCAAATTATCTTACTATTTCAAGAAAGGAACACGAGGCTTTCAATTATGTTGAAAATTCTGGCAAAGGTGGTGTGGCGTTTACCCGAGAAAAAATTCCTCTTGCTGTTACGTTTATGGGGTTGAATAATGTTGTTTTTGATTCTGCACGAAAACCATGTTCCATCGAGGAAACATACTCGACTTATAAACTGTGAAGCTCAGTCGAAGTGACCTATAACGGTATCAAACGTGGATAATTTCTCGTTCGGAACATAGCTGTATTTGCCAATTTGAATAAATTAACTGATTCGCTGACAACTCTGATGTGACGTAAGAAACCGACCCTCATTCGATCACGGTACGTGCAGGGTAAAACATCGTTTTATTTTAATGGTTATAAACAGTATTGCGTTAATACAGCCTGGATTACATAAGTATTAAGTTTCAGCTGGCTATGTTTTGGAAATATTCATACTTTTTCCAGCAAACATGACAGGTTACTTAACCCCAAACCAATGACAAAGTGTAGGGCACGGTGAGTTATTTGGAATATTCCTGATTTGCTCCCGCCGGGATAGGAGGTACAGAAGATCATAGGACACTCCATTATCTACACCCCCCCGAGATTCTTGTCCCCAGCCCCTGTGTCATGCATTTTTTGGACTTGTGTTAATTGTGGTCACTGTGAACGCGTGCAATTTTAGGTGACCCGGAACTAGGAAAACGATATGTCCAATGTGTAGTAGGATAGCTCAGCGCCCGGAAATACTGTCGACTTGCAGTGTTTATGGTAGGTCATTCGATATCTTCACTTCATTTTTTGACAACAAGATGACGAAATTTTGCTTTGGTTCTTTTGGGAGAGGTCGGCAAACTTGAAATGGCACATCGTCAGTAAGCGCAAACTGCTGTCAGTCCGCGGTAGGCCGACAGTAATATGAGATTTCATCTACCAAATTGAATGTGATCGTGACAATTAAATGCTATTTGAAAAGAGAATTCAGTACCTGTAAATTGACCAAGAAGCAGTTTGTGTATCTCCCTCGTGTCACACGAAAACTAGGGCGTGAACCTGAACTGACCCGGAAGTGGGAAAGGTTCGAAACTGGGTCACAGACTGTATTAACCTTTTGTGAACCTAAAAATTACTAAACAATGCCGGTAAAAACAATTCTTGATCTTTGGCTGGCCCGCTAATGCTGGACAGTTGTAAATAGTTTTAGTTATGCGATAGATATGCGACGCAGACAATTCATATTACTATTCATTTCGAAAATACGTATTCATTGAAGATTTTTTGCGTTGACATCATAATTTTGCCCAAATTATTGGGGGGGGAGCTTCAGCCCCCGTACCCCCGGCTCCGCCGTGCCTGTGGATGTTATAAATTAGGTACCTCAGTAGAATACTGAAATTAGTGAAAGTACCACATTTATATCTGATTGCAATCTTCAAATACAAAACAAATATCAGATATTGTATATACTATGTCGTTAGATGTTAGGTTTCACATGTACTTGGATTTGAAAGTTTTATTACTGTGGATAC
>JAVTVY010031140.1:0-12203 GCA_036873755.1 Hanleya hanleyi
GGGGGGTGGATTTGGCTTAATGTCACACTCAAGGTTCTTTTCACTCATTTGGTGACAGTCAGTTTGGTTGGTGGAGTAAGCAAGCCGGAGTTATCGGAGAGAACCAACGCCCGTCGGTTGTGCATAATGAATAAGTATATGTTCTGTATTCGGATGTTCTCTAAGCGGAGTTCTTTAACGAAAGAAACTGATGAAAGACTAGCTGTATACATAGAAGATAATCCATTGTCTGCATAGAGTTGTTTCTGAAGAGAATGAAGATAACAACTGATTCACTTTTCTTCCATCTGCAGCCATCTACACCCCATTACTGGAACGCATGCATTTGCCGATAAAACACACGAGACGAAGGCAATCTGTCATGCACAAGTGCCAAATTCGAATAGTTACAGTCTGAAGTAGAAATATCTGTAAACTTACCTTTCTCTCGATGTTTCTATCCGTAGGACTGGAGATGGATTTGCTGTAGGCACGAAATAACGTCTGTCTGAGAAAGGTGAGGGATTCTGTATGTTTACGCAGCAGAGAATTTGTCTTTTCTATACTGACTGCGAGTTTCTTCAGTGCTTCCACCATGTCCAGGTTATCCTTGTCTTCAGCCGTCGTCTCCTCCTCACCATGACATGGCGAGGACAGAGGGAGCGATGACGGCACACGGTCGAAGCCGGGCGTGGAGATCGACCTCACAGGGTAATTACTCCCATTGATCACAGCCATCGTACATGTTGCCATTATGGACCAAAGGCACCCTTCCCCGTGAAATATATTCCGGAAACAAATCCTTCCAATCCTGTGAGATAAAGCCCTTTGTCAGTCCTGGCTTAACCCAGAACTGGCCTTCAACCAAGCATGTTGAATACTCAATTCCCTTGAACTTCAATCATGCCACGTTTCCACCCCGGGCACAATTACGATTACAGTAAACTCAATACGACCATGCCTTACTTGTATTCCGGACGTCTCCGATTCACCTGGTGGGAGAACTACATCGCGCATACGCGCGAATAAGGCGAATTAGCCTTGTCCAATGGCATTGCCAGATCGGAAATCACACCCCAGTTCCGACTGGAATAGCAACCGTCCTGATGAAGGGCTCTTGAGCATTGCAGCTTTAACAACCTTGAAGCGATTAAATCTTTCAGGCGACCAGCAAATGAGATCAGCTGTTTCCGTCGGGCGCTATATATTTCAGCTACTATAATATGGTTAGTCGTAGTCCTGGGATATTATCAGTAGGGTTATTGGTGATTATGTATCTCCCCAACAGAAATCACCTTGGCTTCATAGTCACCAGTATTTGTACAATCGCATTGGCGAATGAGGGCATTTGGAAACCGAAACACCACTGTCGACAAATACGGTATATTCCCCGAGTGTAAAGAAGACACGGTTCGCCTCCTGATCGATTGCGGGAATTATCGTTAAAGCGCGTAATAATCCATTTGTGGGAGGCGGAGTTGGTCATTTGTCGACTATGAAGAGACGGTTATCGACCCGCGGTAGCCTCAAAGGCAATGGGATACGCCATATACATCGATGAAGGGAATAACAAAGCCAGGCTTTGGCCGCGCAATTAAAAATTAAGTATATCCATATCTCTATCCAACCACTGTTAAATCCATTTGTTAGTGTCCGCCTAGTGTAGCTGCGTTGGAGGGATAACTCATTATTTTACCCTCAGCTGATGTCTTTTTTTTTCATTTTAGAGCCTAATATCTGCCTGATATTGCCGTTGTCATCTGGTCCAGGGTCGTTTAGTATCATGCCAGCTACACCACTGCGCGTATATATTTAATTGCAATCGATATAGAAATGAACTGGCGAAGTGCCATTGCCCCTGAGCCATGTCTCCAAACGACTGTATCAGATGTAAAAGAGATTGCACTGGACAGAAATGATCCCAGGAGAGGAAAATTGCATTATACTGATGGGAACAAGTGCTTGTTGTGATAATCAATTCATCAGTGTTCTCAAAATATTTCATAACTCGGCTCTACACGCGTGGGCATTGTTATCATTGCTGCCTCATATTCCTGCTAACAACAGAGTTAGTAGACAGTATCACCAAGTGGGTACCTTACAAACCCCGCCAGCCATTTCGGACACGAATTGCAAAAAACAACTCATGGTCCCAATGACTGTTGTATATAATGAATATAAAGCGTGATATTATTATAATGCATTATGTATATCTGAACAAAACTACAAAAGTATATACTAGTAGCCAGAAACACGACCAGTCAAGGTGGATTTATTTGCGCGAGAAATGTCAATATGTTAGGATAACACATTTTCATCAAAACACAAAATACCAACGACAGACGAGACTTTGTTTCAAATAACTTTATTTGCTCAATGGCAACAGGGAGCGAAATAAGCATATGCTTATAAGAACGTCACCCCAACGAGACTTCCTTAGCCAAACGTTGTCCAGAAACTCCTCATGCACACGACACCGTAACACTCAAGCTATTAACATGCAAGCAAGCGTGGATTTATAATACAAATACATATCTAAATACAACCCAGTCCATTTTGAGAAAGAACAGAACCGAGTTTATTTTAAGAAAAAACATAGTCCAGTCTACTGTAAGAAAGAATAAAGCCAGATCAATTGTAAGGAAGGAACACGTCCCAGTCTACTGTACGAAAGAACACGGCCCAGTCTATTGTAAGAAAGAACACGACCCAGTCTACTGTACGAAAGAACACGGCCTAGTCTATTGTAAGAAAGAACACGGTCCAGTCTGTTATAAGAAAGAACACGGTCCCGTCTACTGTAAGGAAGAACACGGCTCAGTCTATTGTAGAAAAAACACGGCCCAGTCTAAGAACGAACATGGCTCAGTCTATTGTAAGGAGGAACACGACCCATTATATTGCAAGAAAGAACACTGTCCAGTCTATTGTGAAAAAGAATGACCCAATCCATTGTAAGAAAGAAGACGGCCCATTCTATTGTAAGAAAGAACACTGTCCAGTCTATTGTAAGAAGAACGGTCCAATCTATCGTTAAAAAAAGAACGACACAGTCTATTGTAAGAAAGAACACGGCCTGGTCTAAGAAAGAGCATGATCTATTTTGAGAAAGAATACGACCCAGTCTATTGTGAGAAAGTACACGGCCCACTCTATTGTAAGAAAGAACATGTCCCAGTATATTGTACGAAAGAACACGGCCCAATCGATGGTAAGAATGAATCACGGAACAAGTTTCGTTGATCCGGGAAAGACATCATGGTGGCTCTATCGTCAATCCGTGCAACCGACAAGTATTACAAAAGAAGGAATCCAATTATTTATCTGGTATATATCTCAGTTACCCACAGATACTCTCATATACTGTCTGCTTCCGAGGGTTGGAGGCTAGATTGTCACACAACCACAGCAGTAGATATATATATCTGTGATTTTCGAAGAAATTCTTCTCCTGAAATTAACTGTATAACATGTGAAATAGAACCCATCAATTATCCCATCCTACCTCTGTTTAGTGAAGCCCAATAGATTTCGCCCGGGCAGAACAAAAATCGATGTCCAGTATAGCTTAATAAGTTATATTTCCTCAGAGAAGAGTTATCTCTGAGCCTGTGTATCATTAGTAGGGGATAGGTCTGGGGATTGCGCACTATTCCGGTCGGTCTTCGTTACAATCCTGAGACTTAAAAAGAAAGCCATTCAAAGATATTGCGGCCAAATTCCGATTAGAGTATGTATTATGAAACGATCAATTTTGATTTAACGACAGCGACCTGGATGGTATCTGATGATTCAGACATTGTTCGCTATCCACAATGATTTAAGTGGAATATCCCAACAGATCTGAAGAGGTTTATCGTCTCTAGTGTTCAGTGTATTAGCTATTTTCGTTATGTTTTAATTTCGTCCGATTTTGTTCGACAACAAGTCTCCATTTATGCGAGCGGACTTGATTGTCCATACAACGGGTCTCCGGTCTAAATTACAAGCGTCTAGTCCGTCATTCATAATCCAGCCGTCGTCCATTAGAGAATATCCGCGTCCATAATCCAAAGACCTATTTCATTTCCATATAACAGTATTAGCACCAAATTCAAAAAGACAAAAGTATACATAAACATAGGCTTGTTTCCTGCAAGAGAGAAGCGGTCAACAGTTTTCAATGATACCGGCAAGACATCATGATGTTCCAAAATATCAAATCCGTATCGCTGATCAGTATTCTTAATCCATAATATTCGTTATAGAGTCGTCATCTAAAAATAATGTACCTCAGTCACGCTTTGATTGTGACTGTTCAAAGCCCAATAACGTATATAGCGTAAGAAAGAAGACTACCCAGTCGCTTGTATAACATACAATTGATACTACACAGTGGCAATGTAGAATTTTGGTACAAAGAGCAATGTTAAATGCATTAATATTCTCCGTGAATCTTAAATTTAAACATCTTCGAATCTAGAGTGCAACCAATGTGGAAATCCATCATCCTATATTACCGCATCTATAACCAATGTTCAAGCGCATGAAGAAGGCAGCCTGTTTATCATGTATAGTAACGTACGAATGTGAATTCTATAATACTTGTGCCTATAACAGTTTGATAACTGTGCATTTATTGAGTGTTTTAGCACAGTTGTGTGAAATGTACATGTGTCAAGTGCAGGTGTTCATTTAGGAGATTCTCTTTGAGTGAGCAAAGGGACGTCTGCTTTCATACTAGTCACAATCAAATAAAACAAACAAATATATTACAAGATGGAATTTCTTTTTCAAGTACAACTGTTGTTTCCATCGTTAAATTGTTTAACAAAGCGACACAAATAGACCTATATTCACGTATATTTCACAAAACCCGACTCAGCTGACAGAATCACTGCTCATTTGAGAGGTCACATACACTCGTCCACTGATATTGGCAAGATGCCAACCGAGATGGGAGTATCATGCCAATATCAGTGAACCAGTTTCTTTTCAACAAAGAGGAGAAAGGATGTCAAAGTTTACCAGATTTTTCCAACCTTTCATTCATAATCCTTGTTGTTAATCAATTTGAATAATGCAAATAGAATAGAAATAATGTTTGCATAGGCGTGCTCAATGGTAATTTTACGCATGGTTAGTTTGACTTCGCACTTGCCCTAAACAAAATCCGTGCGTATATACCTAACAATTGAGCACGCCTATTAAACATTATTTCTTTAACATGTTATTCATTGGTGGTTGTCCTTGAAGCAGCATAATCCGAGACCATACAGAAACGTTCAAATTTGCCAGACATCACCGTTAAATCCATTTGTGTCCGCCTAATGTGGCTGCGTTCGAGCAAGAATATTTTCCCCTCAGTTTTATTTATTTTTAATTTTACAGCCTAATTACAAGCGTCTAGACCGCCATTCATAATCCAGCCGTCGTCCATTAGAGAATATCCGCGTCCATAATCCAAAGACCTATTCCATATTCCATATAACAGTATTAACACCAAATTCAAAAAGACAATCATAGTATACATAAACATAGGCTTGTTTCCTGCAAGAGAGAAACGGTCAACAGTTTTCAATGATGCCGGCTAGACATCATGATGTTCCAAAAATATCAAATCCGTATCGCTGATCAGTATTCTTAATCCATAATATTCGTTGTAAAGTCGTCATCTAAAGAATGATGTATCTCATTCACGCTTTGATTGTGCCTGTTCATATGAGTACCATGAGGATCTTGAAGTACATGGGTTCATACGGCCCTAGCCCCGGGTTAAGCGGAATTAGACACAAGTTACGAAACGTAACGCCATAGATCTTGCACGCTACGATCGTATTTTGCTATCAGCATGCGATATGTATCGCCAAATTTGAGAAACTTTGTGTGGAGGCGCTTGGTGGTGTAGCCCTGTTTTATAAGTTTCTGCAACAATGTTTTGTGACGTTGATTAAAATCGTCATTTAACACAGGATCTAGCAAATGCTACTAAGCGAGATATGTATACGCCATATGCAGGTCCCACTGGAATATTACTATCCAGAAAGGGATAGTTTACGATGTCGAAATTGTAATCATCTCTTTTGTCATAAAGTCGACGAGAGAGAATGCCCGCTTCATTTTTATAGAGGTAGAGATCTAAATAAGATGTGCCTGTGGGGCTATCTGTAGTTTCCTTCAAATCCAGTGAAGGCGGATATATATCCTTCACTGCGTCATTTATATAGCGATTATCCACAGCGAGAAGATCGTCTATATAGCGTTTGGTGAATGAGACGGAACGGGCTTTGAATGGATCGGTTTTTGAAAGCGCGTGCATATAGTAATATTCATAAGAGAACAGATACAGGTCAGCCAACAGGGCTGCACAATTAGTACCCATTGGAATACCTATATGCTGCTGATATATTGTGTTGCCAAATTTCACATAGATATTTTTAATGAGAAATTCAAGCAACTCTATAAACAAAGGAACATCCCATGAATGATATCTCTTGTATGTAGTCGAGCTAAAGAATGCTTTATGGCTTCCGACATTAATATATCTACGATCAGTTTTCTTGAACACAGATCCTATTAATGAACTTATACGGTCAATAAGGTCCTGATGAGGGATTGTAGTATAGAGAGTCAAGAAATCCCATGTGGATACATGTCTGTACGGTATGTGACCTTTAGCATCAAGTTCTTTCGTAAGACATTTTGAGTTTTTCAATATCCACATACGTTCAACGCCAGAGTTCTTAGAAATAGTGGCGCAATACCTTTCCCAAAATGCTTTTACCTCCTGAAGGGCCCTCGTCAATAGGGTTGAAAGAAGCTTGGTGGTGCAGCTTCTAGAACCAGCTATGAATCTAGCTTAGTATGGTGATTTATGCATTTTGGGAGTCCAGTATATTTTTGGTATGTCGTTATGATTGGTCATATCATATTGTCAGCTGATCCAGGGTGGGTTGGTATCATGTCAGCTTTATCACTGGATGTAAATATTGCATTACAGTCGATAGAGGATTGAACTGGAGAAGTGGCATTGTTCCAGAACCATGTCTCCGAATGACTGTATCGTATCATGTAAATGAGATTGCGCTGGACAGAAATGATCTCGAGAGAGAGGAATTGCGCTATACTGATGGGGAAAAATGCGTGTTGTGATAATCAATTCATAATTGTTTCTCGTCTATGTTATTACAGATGGCCTCCCAAAGCGTGTTCAAAATATTTCATAACTCGGTTCTGCACACGTGGGCATTGTGAACAATGCTGCTTCATTTTCCTGTTAACAAGAGAATCAACGGACAGTATCACCAATGGTTGCCGCACAAAAGGCCCTGCCAGCCATTTCTGACACTAATTGGTCCGCACTGTTGCGAATATAAACCAGGGCATTATTATATGGTGAAAACACCACCGTTTAGCCGTTACTATGGACACAGAACAGAAAAGCTTTAAACTACAAGAACAACTCTAGGAAGCAGTTCAACGACTACAGAAGAAACTTGAATCGGTGTGCCAATATAATGGCACGGACGATACATCTACCAACGAACCTGAAAAGTTGAAGGATTATGTGGAATGAATATATGAAGGGACTCAGGCAGTAACCCACAAAGCTAGTGAAGAAGCGGCGTTTAAGATTCGATGATTCTAGGATATTGTTACTAACGGATTAAGATGTAAACAATATCGCATATATAAACTGTACCATTGCATTAAACCGGAATGTTCCTTGAAAAAGCTTATAGAGAAGCAAAAATGCGCATCAGAGCCATGTGATCGTTGGCTGTTTTTACTTTTTTCAAACTTCTGATGTTTTCTCGTAATTTTAATATATATAAAACGCTACCTGTTACGGTGGTTTTATTTGCGCGAGAAATATGATTATTTTAGGATAAGACATTTTCATGAATCACAGATAAAAATACAAACAACAGATGAGATCTGCAGAAGCCAACCGTCGTCAATAAACTCTGTATGCACACTACACAATTAATAACGATATCCAAGCCAGAGTAGAATATATATCAAAACTGCTGAAAGCAATGAAACTAGTTAGCAAAATACTATCAGTTTGAGTTTGCCATGACTTTCTCCTGATATTATATTTACCACGCATACGCACACACAAAGGCAGTTTTACTGGAATCACAATCTATATATATGATAGTCATCAAGTATTTTTAATCCAAATGAATTCCAATTCTTTATCTAGAGTGTAAGGTTTCTTAGTTGGGCACATATCACTCCAACAGAGATTTCCCTATAACGTCTGCTTTCGAGGCTTGGGGGTTCGATCATTACACTCATCCTTAGACAAATACATCAGTATAATATTTGTGGTTTACGAAGAAAATCTTCTCGTGAAATAGATTTTATCCGGAGTCTCTATGTCATTAGTAAGGAATAGGTGTGGGGATTGAGCACTATCCTACTATCCCAAAATATGTGAGGTGATACTCCGAAACTTCGGCGTTTATCATATTGGAATCATTTTGAGCCTATTTTTATAAACCCCAGAGTAGAGGATCATGGGTAAATTCAAGATGGCGGCCAAGTGGGGTACCAGAAAAGAGATTCTTTAGTCATTTTTCTTCAAAATTTCTGCTTTTCTGCAAGGAAGAGTGGGCAAAAATATTTCATTTCGCATTAGATTAATAGTTACTAATTTATTATACTGTTTTTGTGTAGAAATTGCATAAATAAAACATTCGAAAAATCTGACTGAAAATTTGACCAAAAATGCTTTTCTTGAAAATGACCTCACTGTGACCACAATGCACCAAGGTTATAGTGTGATAAGTTTCAGTGCCCTAGCTCGAGGGGTAAGAAAAATAATTAGAGGTCCCTCCCCAAGCCTGGACAGGTCCCAAAAAGACCAGGCCAGATAGGGTTAAAAAGGAATCCAGTGGACGATATTGCGGCGAAATACCGCATTAGAGAATGATCCATTCTGATTTCACGACAGCGACCCGGACTGGTGCCTGACGATATAGACAATGTTCAATATCCACAAAGATGTAAGTGGAATGCAAGTGTCTAGTTCGTCAATTAATATTCAGCCGTCGTTCATTAAAGAATTTCCCATCCATAATCCAAAGGCCTAATTCATACAATAGCATCAGCACTAAATTAAAACAATAAATCATAGTATACATAAAACTAGGCAAGAGAGAAGCGGTCAACAGTTTTCAATGATGCCGGCAAGACATCGTGATGTTCCAAAAATATGATTTTTTTATCGCTGCTAAGTATTCTTAATCCATATGATTTTCGTTGTAAAGAATATCTAGAGTAGGATGTATCTCAGTCATGCTTTTATTGCGGCTGTTCATATGAACACTGTGAGAATCTTGAAATTCATGGGTTCATACAAACCGTAGCCCCGGGTTAAGCGGAATTAGACACAAGTTACGAAAAGTAACGCAATACAACTTGCACGCTATGGTCGTATTTTGCTATCAGTAGGCGAGATGTATAGCCAAACTCGAGAAAATTTGAGTGGAGGCGATGGATGATATAGCCCTGCTTTTGCAATTATGTTTTGTGACCGTGATAGAAATCGTCATATTGAACACAGGATCTAACAAAATGCTACTAGGCGAGAAATGTTTACGCCATATGTAGGTCATTCTGGTAAAGTACTGTCCAGATGACTCGATGCACATTTGGATAAAGATGCATGTGCGAACACATTTAACAATCTAAGGGTTTCGATTGCAACCAGTGTGGAAATCGATGTCCTGATATCTCAGCAGATTTGATATTGAAGAGGTTTATCTGCTGTGGTGTTCAGTAGATTAACTACTTTCATCATTTACTCTTTTCCTCCAATTTTGTAGAACAACTATTCTTACAATCGAGTGACTTGATTGTCCATACATCTGGTCCACGGACTAAAGCGATGAAAAAACCCCCAGACATATGATACGACACAGTGATTATTTAAGATTTTGGTACACGAAAACAATGTTCAAAGCGTTAAAACTCTCGGTGAATGTTTAATACACGCATCACTCGAAGCACAATGGACAACATGCATGTGGGAACACATTCAACTGTCTAAAGATTTCGAGTGCTCGATTGTGGAAATGGATGATCCTAGAGAACCGTAACCATTGTTCGAGATCAGGAATGATGCAGCATGTTCGTCATGTTTTCAATTAACCACACAGAACGTGAAACCTATTTTACAACCATGACTGTTTTCTTTCTGACTTGTGCATTACATTGTCAACTCGATTCACTGACAATTGGAATGATTGGATGCTCACAGGGTACAACATATTTCGGCATAAGCATAGGGTATAAAAAGTATATAAAGGTAGCTTGCATGATAGTTTGTTCGGTCCGTTATGACATCTTTCAATGTAAGCTATAACAGAATGTCTGTGAACTATTGAAAGCCGACTGTCAAGGGAAGGATGCATCAACGGACACTCTTCTCTGTCAGATATTAATATCCCGAACTACCCTATTGGGAGCTGTCTACGCCTAGCAACCCTTAACCTATTGGGAGCTGTGTACGCCTAGCAACCCTTAACCTATTGGGAGCTGTGTACGCCTAGCAACCCTTAACCTATTGGGAGCTGTGTACGCCTAGCAATCGTTAACCTATTGGGAGCTGTGTACGCCTAGCAATCGTTAACCTATTGGGAGCTGTGTACGCCTAGCAACCCTTAACCTATTGGGAGCTGTGTACGCCTAGCAACCCTTAACCTATTGGGAGCTGTGTACGCCTAGCAATCGTTAACCTATTGGGAGCTGTGTACGCCTAGCAATCGTTAACCTGTTGGGAGCTGTGTAGGCCTAGCAATCGTTAACCTATTGGGAGCTGTGTACGCCTAGCAACCCTTAACCTATTGGGAGCTGTGTACGCCTAGCAATCGTTAACCTATTGGGAGCTGTGTACGCCTAGCAATCGTTAACCTATTGGGAGCTGTGTAGGCCTAGCAATCGTTAACCTATTGGGAGCTGTGTACGCCTAGCAACCGTTAACCTATTGGGAGCTGTGTACGCCTAGCAACCGTTAACCTATTGGGAGCTGTGTACGCCTAGCAACCGTTAACCTATTTGACATGGGTGATTTGGAGTGCGAGACAGCCTAGGGCGGGTTAGGGGGTTAGGGGTTAGGGGGGGGGGGGGATCATTTCGAAACTTCCCACCATATATCCTGGATCTACCACAAAATGTGAAAACATGGAAGAGTGCTCTGGTGGCATCACAGTAACAGTCATTATAAATGCATTTTTTCTCGATTTTCTTCGTGTGTAAACAGGCAAACGTTATGAAAAACAAACATGAAATAGGCAACTGTTCAGTGACACCTTCATTACCGCCGTTTTGAATTTACCCATGATCCTCTGCTATAATATAACCGATAATGACACAATTGCAACGATTGTTACATTAACGGTTTCTACAGTGTAAAACAAAACATTAGTAATGCCCTCGCCGAAGTTGAGCTAATTAGACGTTGATTTTACGAGCCGCCTCATGTAGAACATGACGTGCACGTCTCGTCCATAAAGTCAATACATACGAAATGGCATTGTCACCGTTGTACATCGAGGATAGAACTGAGTTACAGCGCTATTTTAAAGTGAAATGGTTCTGTATTGAACAGAGCCTGACATTACGTATCATTTCACTCCTGATATGGCTTCGGCTGACTTTCTATAGTATCAATCTGCAATATCAGTCTGTCCGTCTATTACGTCCACACAACATTGTCCGCCTCAGTAGATTGATTGCTGGCACCAACCCCAGAATGTTCTGATCTAACGATTGTGTTATCTTATATATATACAGTGTTTTGGATGTGCTGCTTCAATGCTTCTACATGCACGACGTCACAACCCAGTGTAATCTTGACTGGTGGCCGGCTACTATTGCCCATGCCACACATCCGAATGAGTGGCTACATGTGCTGTTTTGTTTGACGAATGCAGGTAAATGTTCTTCTGTCACAGAAGATATGCTTTGTGTGGATATTTCATAGTCTCCACATGAACACATGTAATAAAAGCGCCGCTGAGATACTAAGACTACGTCCGAGAATTCACCGTATTCTCGTCACTGTGAGGTGCCGAGTGAAGATTTTCTATGGTGTCATATGGTTGTGTTTTTTAGTCGCCAGACGTCGTCAATTTTTTCCACCTGTTGCATGTCGCTCCAATTTAGAGGAGGGAGGAGGGAATTCGGCTTAATGTCACACTCAAGTTTGTTTCACTCATATGGTGACAGTCAGT